>PVJL010004967.1:0-117653 GCA_004026885.1 Lyroderma lyra
CGAGCGGGCGGATGGAGGGGGTGAGAAGCGAGGGGGCGGGGCCGGGCTGAAGCGAGGGGGCGGGGCCGGAGGGGGGAAATCGAGGGGCACTCGCCCAGGGGGGTGACGAGGTCCTGGGACAACGGCCGGCGTGGGGGAGGGCCACTTCAGCAGGGCACTCCGTGGGAAATTCCGCGCCGTGCGGGGTGCCAGTGGGCGCTGGGGGAGCGGTGTGGGCCTCCCACCAGCCGTACCTGTCAGACGGATCTTGATGCTGGAGCCGTTCCTGCGCGTCCCGGGGTTCGACATCTCCCGCCAACGATCGGGCAGCCGCGGATCCAGCGCTGCCGCCCCCCGGCCCGGCCCGGCCCGGCCCCGCCGCCGCCTCCTCAAGGTTACGGCTCCGGGCTGGGCGCCGGGGTCCGAGCCGGGACACAAACTCCGCGGCCCAGGCGTCCGGGCGGCGGGCGGATGGCCGAGCCGGGGAATCGGCGCTGCACCCGGCGTCCCGACTCTCGCTCGGTCGCTCCTAGCCCAGCCCAGTCCGGAGCCGCCGCCTCCACCACCTCAGAGCCGGACGCCCGCCGCCCTCACCGCTTCCGCCGCCGCCGCCGCCTGCCAGAGCCGCGCGCGTTCCCGCCGTCGTGCCGGCCCGGCCCCGCGCGTGCCCGGGCTGTATGCCCCCGCGCCTGCGTGCGTGCGCGCCCCCGCGGAACTCGGCGAGGTGGAGAGGGGCGGGGTGTGCCGTGCGGCTGCGTCGCCCGCCTAGCCTCCGGCGCGCTGGGTCTGGAACCTGTTAGCTCGGGTTCCCGCTCCCATCAAGCTTGGACCACCTCGCTGGGATCTCGTAGGAGGAAATCGGGGGCCAGGGACGGAGTGCGCCCCGGAACCCCCTACCTGGAGGCCAGTGCAATGAATCAGGAGGGTGCGAAGTCGAGGCCGCTGGCAGCCAGCGCCAGGGTTGCTCCAAGCCGGGCAGGCTGGACGGCGTGGCCCACGCACGGTCGTCCTCGCTCTTGCACACGTTGTCGGAGGCAACCTATTTGTGGATGCGGACGTGGAAATTCAGAGAACCGAGTCGATTTTTCAAGTCTCTTAAGTGTTTGGGCTCCTGATGATTAAGGAAGGGTTTTATGAACCCGTGGCCTGTTACTACACCAAGCACCTTACACACAAAGGATTATATTACATAGTGATAGATACAGATACACACACACTTTTTTGAGTGAAGAGCTTTTAGACAATGCATTTTCAGGGGAGTGACTTCTCAGAGAGTCCTGTAGATGTATTTGTAGAACTAGTGTTCTATTGACAGTAACGAAGTTGCCAGAATCGCAGTAAATGCCACATGGACCAAGTGAGCAAGATTCGAGAGAAGGATGAAGTGGACAGGTAGATGTTTCTTAGTATCCAGTCTGCATAAAATTTAACCAAACAAAACAGCTTTACAGCCTGTTTCCCGGCCTTGTACTCACATTTTCCTTCCCCCTAGAGTTGTGGGGTAAAACTAAATGCTCTTAATGCTTTCTCCAGCAAACCAACTCTGTTAACCTGTTACAGAGAGGAAATAATATAGGAAAGCTGGGCTTGTTTATCAAACTTGTTTTTTTGACCCACTACCTAACTCTTTGAATGCCTTTATTTGGTGTGTATCCTAAGGAATCCAGGCTCAGCCATTGCTGCCATCCCCTGCAGCCCTGCGCCTTTTCTGCAGTCACAGAACAGCCCTCTTCTTAGGGCCCCTCCACAGCCTGGGGCCTACCTCAGCCTGAGCCCTGTGAAAGCAGAGTCTCTCCTGGACTTGAGACAAGGGTTCTCTTAGATTTAATCCGTTAAATTAAAGGACAGGCTTAGTTATTTTTCTGGCCCCCTGCAGCTCAGACTTTCAATGTTTCTAGTGAAACATCGAAGAATACAAGATGTATTTAAGAAGCAGAGCAGTAGATTTCAGGATCCAGCTGTTCTTCTGAGAGTGAGTCTTGGAATTGGAAAATATCCATTCAGTCTCTAATGTTCTAAGTAATCCCCATTTCTCTTTCAGTCCAGTCACTATTTCTCCCTCCTCATTTCCCCCACATTCAAGAAGTTTCTTTCTTAACCAGACTAAACATTCTCTGGTCCCTGTTCTGATACCTGGCTGTTGTTGTGACCTAAAAACCTTTCATTTATTAACCTGTTTTCTTACCTTCCTAGACACCTGGACCTTCTTTCCTTGATTGTTTCCTCAACACCTGAGTCAGGAGGTCACTTCTGGAAGTTACTGAAAAGTATTTAGTTTACTCAATAAGTGCGTGCCATGTTGTTTAACTAGCTACGCCTAACGGTGTCTTTCAACTCAGCCTGCACAAGTAGGATCCTTCTAAATGGAAGCTAATGTTTTATTTATTAGCAAACATGGGCCAC
Organism: Lyroderma lyra; assembly: GCA_004026885.1. Taxonomy (NCBI): domain Eukaryota; kingdom Metazoa; phylum Chordata; class Mammalia; order Chiroptera; family Megadermatidae; genus Lyroderma; species Lyroderma lyra. Next base: position 2,383 of record PVJL010004967.1, read on the forward strand.
CTACTATGTGACTAGGGGCAAGGAACACAAATAAGTCACTGCTATAGCATTTCAGAAATTCAGTTGGCTGGATGAAACAGACATAAAAATTGACAATGATACGATAATAGATACGTGTACAGTGAGCTAGAACATAGGTTACAAGACAATTCTGCCTGGGATCAGGGAAATCTTAGAAAAATCATAGAAGTCCTGATCTAGGGCTTAAAGGCAGTGTTCAAGTTTCTTGGGCAAAGAGGTGGGAAAGGGCATTGTATTATAGACATGGAACAGCTTGTGCAAAGGCATGAAAATATGTATTTATGTGTAAGCATAGTCACATAGCTGCTGTATCTGTTATCTTTGCACCTCACTCCATTAAAAAATTGATAAAGGTGATAAAAGATATTTTCACACTTAAAAATCATCAGGCACTGTTTTGTGTGAAGGCCAGCCCTTATATTGAACTTAAGGTGTACCTTGATATCCTTTCATCCTGTATCAGATTTATCAAAAATACTATCTTCTAAAGATATCTGGAACAAATAGTTGGGAAATATCAGACAATTCTGCTGAGCCAGAGATGAAATTCAGAGAGTCTCTTCAAGTATCCTCTCTGCAATGACTTTAACCCTGCTTTCTATGTAGGATTTGGCAGCTGACTTTATTTCCCCCAGATGTATCATTTCCCTGAGTCAGTGCTATTGGACATTTGAAACATTTTCCCATGAAAAAAACAATCTCTCTTTGGATCTGACTGCAGTAGTTCTTAACCTGTATTTTGAGTCCCAAACCTCTTTGGAGAATCTGATGGAAACAATGGACCCTTTCCCCAGAAAAACTCCTATGTGCAAATATACAGCAAGTTTTGTATCTAACTTCTGAGTGTACACGATTTCCTGAAATTTATGGCTCTTGTAAAGTCTCCTAGCCCCTAGATTAAGAATTCCTAATCTAAAGGAAATAATCAAACAAATCATGCTGAGAATGTCCCATAATATACTAGTTGAGGAGCCAGCTCAGCTGTAACACCTTTTGCAGGAAATGGGTATGCTGAGAAGAGGGCAGCTATGACCCTCACAGACCCACACTCTATCCTGGCTCTATCACATTGCCAGAGCAAGTTAATTAAATTCTCCAAGCCTTACTTTGTTCATCTGTAAAATGGAGATAATAATGTCTCTTACCCAAAGTTAAAAATAAATCATGGGTTTAATTTGAATCCTTCATTTAACTGACACCATGGATTTAAATTAAACCATGAATGTAGATTTTAGCAGTCTATTACATCAACCACTCAGGTGGTGGTTCTTTGTATGTATAAAATGTGTATACTGGTCTTTGCTCCAAAACCTACTAGTGCTATGCCCCTGGGAAAATCTGCTTGGGATATTGTGCAGAGGGTCCCTAGAGGGAGGGGGCCAGGACAAAGCCTCTTGAGAGCACATTGTTGTACCTGAGCTGGTGTCTCTGGGGCCAGTGACTACATCAGATTAGCCTTTAAGGACTTTTCTAGATCTATGATCTAGGCTTCTTTTGCTTTTCACCTGAACCTCAAGTTTTTCAAACAATCAGATGTACAAAATTGTGATTAATTAGCACATTTTTTCATTTATGTCTAGAAGACTTTAGGATCTTTCTCTAAAGTACAACCTAAACTTAATATTACCAATATGCACGCCTTACGATATTATCATTGGTAGGGTTTATTGCTTGGGCGTTTTAATTGAAATTTTTATTAAGATAATTGTAGATTCACATGCAGTTGTAAGAAATAATACAGATAGATCCCCTGTACACTTTGCCCAGTTTCTCCCAATGATAAAACTTTGCGAAGTTTTACTATTGGGGAAACTTACATTGGCACAATCCAATGAAATTCAGATTTTTCCCTGTTTTACTTGTACTGATTTGTGTGAGTGTGTAAATTCTATACAGTCTTAACACCTGTGTAGGTTGAAGTATCCACCACTATAGTCAGAATACTGAACTTCCAACACCACATGGGTCCCCCATATTTCTAACCACACCTTTTGACCCACCCTCAACACCTGCCTACCACTAATCTGTCTTCCATTTGTAAAATGTCAGTTTAAAAAAGGTTACATGGATGGAATCATACAGAATATAATCTTTTGGGATAGGTTTTTCTCACTCCAGAGTCATCCAAGTTGTTACATGCACTGATAGTTCATTCCTTTTTATTACTAAGTAGTACTCCATGGTACGGATGTGTCGGTTTGCTTAACCATTCACCCTCTGAAGGACACTGGGCCCAACTCGTTTTTGGCTATTACAAAGAAACTACTATGAACACTCATGTACAGGTTTTTATGTGAACATCAGTTTCCCATTTCTCTGGGATAAATGCCCAAGATTGCGACTGCTGAGTCATATTGGAAATTACATTTTTAGTTTTATGAGAAACTGCCAAACTGTTTTCGAGAGTAGCCAACACATTTTACTTTCCTAGCAGCAGTGTTTCTCAGCAACCTCGCCGGCATTTGGTGTTGTCATTATTCTTCTTTGCCGTCCTGGTAGGTGTATAGTTGTATTTTATGGCTGTGGAATTAGCTCAGGTATAGATTACTTTTTCAAATATATGCAGCCTGGTCATTCGGGACAATTCTAGAAAAACAGTCTTTCTTTAAGGTCTTCTTAAAAAGAAAAGTCAGGTGAAGCCCACAGTTTATGTTCAGAAACAGCTAAGGTCATCGGTGAAAATGAGAAAATGATTGAACTGCTATGATTTATTAAAAATGTAATTTTGTTTAGGGAGTAGTTCCCACTTAGATGAGCAGTGTTTTAAACAATTAAATTGATTATCCTAATAAAAATAATGAAGATGCCATTACGAATATAAATAAGCTCAACTTCGAAAGGTCAGACATGAGAATTTTATTGTAAATAAACAAGGAAATGTCCAGGCTTCTGGTCTACTACAAGATTTTACCATGATTTTTGGCTCAGAAAAATAAAAACTCTCCAAATTCATTATATCTCTTCTACCATATAGAAGTAGCGATAACCAGCGAAATCAAGACACCAAATGAGATCCCAAGAATGACCCTGAAACATTGTTTATTGGCTAAATATTTTTGCTCGTTTCAGGACAGCATTGGAAGAATGTCTACTATGGTCGAGGCCATTGGTTTTCAAAAGTGTGGTCACAGGAGCAGCAGTGGTCACCTGGTTAAAAATGCAAATTCTCAGTCACAACCCCAGACTTTCATCAGAAACAGTGTGGCCAGGATGCCACCCCTGCTCTTCTAGGAATTAATGCCATTGTCCTTTTATCTTGGAGTTGCTCTCTTAAGACTGTAAGCTCTGGAAGGAGTTCCTAATTGGCTGAATCTAGTCCAGGCCCCATGCCCTGGCTGCCCGGGGACAGCGAGAAGGAAAGATAAAGCCCCTTTTTCTTTTGTAGCAGGAACTGGGGTGCTGCCCCCTGCCCAAACTACACATAGTTGGGGGCTTTCTCCCTAACAGGCAGAGAGGCCAACAGGCTACAGATGGCTAATGTCTGCCTCAGGAATGTGATCAGGGAAGGAGGGCAGCAGATTAGCCTTCTCTATAATTTGATTAAACTGATACTGGTAATTTAGAGTTTAATTTTTGGTTCCCTAAGCACACACTGACTCGAGTGTGAAGATAGAGGCAGCCCAAGGAGAGGAAAGCCCGAAGGAAGTCTGTGATTTAACAACTGGAAAATTCATGAATCACACGCTCTTGCACTAATTATCAAACAAGAGCTGTAGTGAGTGCCCATCTGTGGCACATAGTAACCATACTTTCTGCTGGCGAGGAGGTGACCCAATTACCCCATCCTACACATGTGCTGGACCAATAACAGAACCATCGCCCCATGCATCCTGAGTGTTTAAATCCAACTCATCCTGCTGAGACCCAGCAAAGTTCTAATCTTACCCTGATTGTGCAAAAATAGAAACAAGTGCAAATGAAAGTGACAAAGATTCCCACAGAAGGGAAGGGGGTGGGAACTGTACCTCATTACTTAAAGGCATTAAGATAAACAAACTAAATTAATTTGGGGTTCTGATGTGTGTGAGGGAGGGCTGCTATATCATTATTAGCTCCCATTCCTGCTTAGTGAATGAATAAAGATTTTCAAGAATAGCTATTTTTCCTTTTTCGGTGCCTGTCACAGCACTTACGGTGGCTGGAAGCTAACCCTTTGTCCATCTGTCCATCCCTCCGGCCGGCCAGAATCCATCTCCTTATCTGCTCAGGATCTCCCTGGATGAATGGGCCTTAGGCCACAGAATAGCTGTAAGACTCATTTTTCCTTCCCAGGAACCGTATTTTAGAAAACAGAGTTTTGTCGTGTGTATGCACTGCTTTATGCGTTCACTTTTTCTCTTCATCGTAACGTAGATTAGTAAGCAAACATTTATTAATGTGCTAATGTACAAGCAGTTATTTGCTATTAAAAACATTGTTTTATTGTGAAATGTGACACATTTACAGAAAAGTGAAACTCCTATGTAGTCACCACGAGGTAAAGAAATAGGCCACTGCCTGGCCCCAGAGACACCTGCATTCATCGCCCTGATCCCAATCTCTCACAGCCTCCTCTCAGGTGATCACCACCCCTGGTGGTGCAGTGGCGAGGCTTCAGTGCTCTTAACGCCATGGCCTGGGTTCGATTCCCAGCCAGGGAGCTACCAAAAAAAAAAAAATAGCTGCTATAATCATGTCTTTGCTTTTATTCATAGTTTTATCCACTAAGTATAAATCCCTAAGTATACAGTTTTCTTTTGCCTGTTTTTGAACTTTCTATAAATGGAACCATACAGTATATATTATTGTTTCATCTTTTTTCATTCAACACTATGTTTTTGTTTCATCCACATTATTGTGTTGTGGCTATAGTTCATTTATTTTTATTGTTTGTGTGTATTCTATTGTATGGCTATACTTCAATTTATCCATTCACGGACATTTGGACTGTTCTGATTTGGAGCTAATATGAATACTGTGTTTAATTTTATTTTGATTAATAACATTATATTAAATTCTATTTCCTGATTACCAGTAGGGTATTTCTTTGGTTATCTGGAATCCCTTTAGTGGGGTGCATAGTCAAGTTTTGTCTTTTTGTGGGGGAGGGGGTTGGTCCATTTTCGATGAGATTTTCTGTCTTACTGATTTATAGGTGTTCTTTTTGTAGTTTGGATATGACCTGTCAGTTTCCCTTTTTCCATTTTTTTTTTAAATTGTGGCAAAATACAGATAATATAAAACTGACTATCCTAACTACTTTTAAGTGTAAAGTCAGTGGTATTAAATACATTCATAATGTTGAGCTATGTCACCAGAACACCATCTATCTCCAGAACTGTTTCATCTTAAAAATCTAGATCTGTGTACCCGAGAAACACTAACTTTCCATTCCTCCCTTTCTCCCCAACCTCTGGCTACCACCATTCTACTTTCTGTCTCTGTGAATTTGACTATGTGAGATACCTCATATAAGTGAAATTGTTCAGTATTTTTCTCTTTATGACTGGCCCATTTCACCTAACATCATGTTCTCAGGGTTCATCTATGTTGTAGAATGTCAGAATTTCCTTCCTTTCTAAGGCTGAATTGTATAGATAGACCACACTTTGGTTATAATCCAGTTATCTGTTGTTGGATACTTGGGTTGCTACCACCTTTTAGCTACTATGAATATGAGGTCTGACAATGAAATTCAAACTCACCCTAGAAAAAGTGCTACATACCTCACAGTTGAATATCACTATGGTCACCTTCAAAGTATTCCCCTTGGGAAGCTATGCACTGATGCCAACGCCTAGTCCACCCTTCAGAGTAATTTTCGAACTCTTTCTAGAATGGCCATCAGAGCTGTTGTATTATCCTTGAAGTCCTGAATGCCATCAAAATGTCTTCCTTTCAATAATTTCTTTATTTCTGGTTAAAAAGTTATTGGGGGCCAGATCAGGTGAGTAGCGAGGGTGTTCCAATATTAATTTGTGTACTGGCTAAAAACTCCCTCACAGACAGTGCCATGTGAGCTGGTGCATTGCGATGCAAGAGCCATGAGTTGTTGGCAAAAAGTTCAGGTCGTTTTTGTCTATCTTTTTCATGCAGCCTTTTCAGCACTTCCAAATAGTAAACTTGGTTGAATGTTTGTCCAGTTGCTACAAATTCATAATAAACAATCCCTCTGATATCAAAAAAGGTTAGCAGCATCATTTTGACTCTTGATTTGGACTGAAGGAATTTCTTTGGTTGTAGAGAATTGGCTGATTTTCATTGTGCACTTTGATGCTTTGTTTCAGGGTGGTATTGGTACACCCATGTTTCATCACCAGTGATAACATGGCCCAAAACATCGTCTTGCCTCTCCAAAACGTCTTGGCAAACTTTGACCCTCCCTTGCTTTTGTTCATTGGTGAGCTTCTTTGGGACCATTTTTGCACACACCTTTCTCATGCTAAGATTTTCAGTTAAGATTTTCCTGTTTTTCTATCAGAGTTTACTTGGTCTGCTATGCTTCTTGCAGCTGATAATTCTGATGCACAATTCCATAAAACTTTGCAGTTTTTCTCAGTTCTGCTTGTTACTGGTTGCCCTCACCTCTCTTCATCAGTGACGCTTTCTCTTCCCTCAGAAAAACGTTTAATCCAGTTGTACACTGCCATTTTCTTCATGGCATTATCCCCATAAACTTAGACTAAACCATCCCTGATTTCACTTCTACTCTTGCCAAATTTAACAAGAAATTTAATGTTTGTTCGTTACTTTAATTCAAGCTCTGACATTCTTGGGATGGCAAAAACACAATAATAATGAAAGTCACTCAGCAAGACACTGCCACACGTCGACATGAACATAGCTGTGAGACACAGATACACCAAGCTTATGACACCTCACCGAGTTGTCTGTACAGTGCTGCCAACAAGTGCATAGTGGCAAGTTCAGGAATTTAATTGTCAGACTTTCTAATACTGCTTTGGCCATGGGTGTACACATACCTCTTCAAGATCCTGCTTTCAATTCTTTGGGATAAAAATCCAGAGGTAAACTGGCTGGGTCATATGGTCATTTTGTTTTTAGTTTTTGAGGCATCTCCACACTGTTTTCCATAGCTGCTGTATCATTTTACCTTCCCACGTACAGTGCAAAAGGGTTTCCATTTCTCCAATCCTGGCCACCACTCATTATTTTCTAGGTTTTTGATAGTGAGTGTGAAGTGGTATCTCACTGTGGTTTTCATTTGCATTTCCTTGTTGACTAATGATGTGTAATGTCTTTTCATGTGCTTGTTGGCTATTTGTGTATCTTCTTTGGAGACATCTCTATTCATGTCCTTTGCTCATTTTTGAATTGGCTTGTTCGGCAAGGACTTTTAAAAGGTCAATTGGATATAGGTCCCTGCATTTGGGGACTTACATCTAGTAGTGGAGATCATCATCTAAGCAAATAATTAAAACGACACATAAATGAGGCAGAAGAGCCAGAATGAAGGCTTCCCTTTCTTGTGGACACCAATATGCTGTTGATGTCAGTGAACAAAGGGAAGGGTTTACCTGCTTTACCTGGAAGCATGTGGAAGGTGATGAGCATTTTTGCCCCATATCTAAGCAGCAAGTTTCTGAAGAGGTTTAAAAATTAGCAGTGATTATTTCAGGAGCATCACCAATTTAAATATACTCAGGACATATGTTTGGTAACTTTGTTTCTCATAAGGCAGTCCCAAACCTTTGCTTTTTAAAAGGGTTGAGCAGCTTTCTCGACAAGCCACACCCATTTCTGCTGTGGGTTTTTAACCTAAGGTTGTCACTTAGAGATATAATCAATTTAGACATTGCAATTTGCTCAGAAGCAAAGTTGGTGATGTCTTAACTGAGCCCAGGACAGGACTGCAATGCGCCTCTTTAATAAGTGTGAGTCCTTGGAATCAAATGAGAAAAGTTTTATTTTCACCGAGGAAAGTACAAGCTACAAAGAAGGAAGATTGTACTTACCGTGGTTGAGTTCATATATGGCTGGATTCTTAACTCATTGACAAATATTAAGAGACTTGAATGTTAATTGTTCACATTGCCCCTGAATGAAATATTTTGATAATAATGAGGAGGTCTTAGGAGAATACTTCCCTTGGAAAAAGCTAAGTATCATTAGAGATGTTTCATGGAAGGAACCCATGGGGCAACATATCCTTCCTGCCCCTGAATGAGTTTCCACTTCCTGAATGCAATCCTCTCCATAATGATTCCTATATAAGTGGGAGAAAAAAGTGGGTGTCAGGGAATTGGTGCCAACAGTGAATGACTCAGGATAGTTATGAGTCTGCCAGTTGCCTAGAATATGGTGTTTGGGTAGCACTAGGTTGTTTTGCCAAAGAGCTATTTCTTTCCTTATCGGGAAGAATTGGCCTGAAGCTCAAAAGAAAGATTTGCTGCCCTGACCTTAGGTCGCTCAGATTAGACAATTCCTGGGGTTTTGACAGGGGAAGAAAAACTGAAGCCAGATTTATGGTCGTGGGCAGACAGAAAGCCCATTTCTACGATATACCAGGTTTATTAGGGTGGATATACTCCTTGGAAATCCTTCTAGAGGAGTCCCATAAAAATGGCTTTCAAGCTTCCTCTGGATTCTGATTTCTTGATCACCCAAACGTTACTTCCCCTACCTTTTCTCAAAACTAGAGTCATGTCATGAGCTGTTTAATAGTCATCGGTTTCATTCCCTCAAAATGCATAGGGAACTAGAAACCCAAGACATACAAAACCAGAATAAACCCCAGAGCAGTGGCTTCCCTAGCAAGCTCCATGTTAAGAACAAAACTTGGACTGGATTTAGCATCAGCAGAGTGGGCTTAGATATTCCCCTATTTGCTGTCTGTGTGATCATGGGTGATTTTCTTAAATCTCTGAGCTTCAATTTCTTCATCTATAAAATAGATGTGATATCAACATCAAATTGTTATAAACATTGGTGATTTAGAAGATGATATCTGTGTAAATAGTATGTAAAAATGTCCTATGATTGTTCCTAATCTAGAGGTATTTGTAACTAAACCTGCAAACTTCCAGAGAGGGACTTTTGTTTTCTTCATATAATTACTCAACTGAATGCAGAAGTTGTGACTTGAACTTTATAAATAATAAAAGTTCCCATCATTTTTAACAACTGTTAAATGTTATGATTCCCCGCCCCTCCCCCTGAAAAAACCCACTTTAAAGACTAAATAATCACATTTCTCAAAGACAAGCCATTCAGTGATATGAAATATTTTCTCATTTATGATTCACCCAAATGGAGTGAAAGGGTGTGACTCTGGAGAAGAGACTCACACACTGAAAGCCTTTCTGTTACTGTAACTCCCAAGTCATTTGTCAGACTTTCATTTTATGTAGTTATGCTTTAGGAATTTAGGACTCAAATCTTAATTCATGCAATATACCACGAGATCACACAATTCTAATGTCTCTAAGGTTTTTAATTTTTAATTACTACTAAAAAACTACTAGTGATAACACTGGGACTCCTCTTCATAGTATCTCCGAGCCAGAAGTTAGCAGTTTGATGAGTAGTCTCCCAGAATGTTTTTCTATACATACACTACCAGATATGTCTTATTTTTGCAAATAACATGTATATACACTGGTATTTCTTGATTCACCAGTTTGGGACATTATCTCTTGGCTCCCCATTATGAAAGATGAGGAGCTGGGTAGCTAACACTTCCTTCCACTTGCTTCCATTTTTGTAGTTACTATTTTTGGTTCTTCTATTTGTACTTTCACATAATGTTTTTGAACCTGTTTGCTCTTCTATCAGCCTGTAACTTGTGATCCCCTCCATGTGAGATGAAGGTATTGGTCCCTATCTTTTGCTCCACTTCTCCTTTACATGCCCACCTTCATTTTTTGTCAGCTGAATTTTGAGTGTCAAAGACAACAATATTCACATTCTCTTCTGAAGGAAGTTGATATCCCTATTTTGTCTGTTGGTTCCATAAGTTGATTATTTTAGAATCAAGATAAAAATTAGACCACAGTTGAATTTGCTTCACATTTGGCCATGAGTTTCTTAACCAATTTGTCCCCTGTTGCTTCTAATAGCCTTACTTTTTGCTTTCTGATGGAAGAAAGAGACATATTTTCTTCATCATGCCATTAACAGCACCTGGGTTCTTATTCTATTACATGGATCTGTTAATATTTCATTCCTCTTCTTGAAGACATTCTACCTGGACCTCCATGCCCTTCTGTTTTGATATGGAACTAACTGCTTTCCAGCTTGACTGTACAACTCTTATCTTGGGACTGCTTTTAACTGGACTTCTGGGGGTGGTTCTACCATTTCTTGAATCTTATGTCTTTTTTTTTTTTTTTTTTTGGTGGGGGGGTGAGGGTGGGGATAGATTGCTTTTATCTTTCTTTGATGGAGTACACTTTCTAGTAGTTTACTTAGAAAGTACTTGAGAGGTAATCATTCTGAGTTTATATCTGAAAATAAGATTATTATGCCTTATATTGCTATTCTTCATTCTAAATAATTTTCCCTCAGAACTTTGATGGCATTGTTCCATTATCTTCTAGAATTCAGTATCCCCAAAGAGAAACTTGATGTTAAGCTGGTCTCATTTTTTTGTAGGTAACTTATTTTTTCTCTCTGGAAAATTTTGGGATCTCGCTTATTCTTTTAAAAAAATAATTTTTAAAATATTCAATTAGAGTTGACATACATTAGTATATTAGTTTCAGGTGTACAATATAGTGATTTATATAACTGATGAAGTGATCACCCAGATAAATCTAGTACCCATCTGACATCATAGTTATTACAATGTGGACTTTTTATTTTACACTGTACTTTACATCCCCATGACTATTTTGTAACTACCAATTTGTACATTTTCTTCCAATCTGTACTTCTTAATCCCTTCCCCTTTTTAACTCACTTCCCCAACTCCCCTTCAAGCTGGCAATCATCAACATGTTCTCTGTATCTATTAAGTTTGTTTATTTTGTTGTGTAGATTCCACATATAAGTGAAATCACATGGTATTTGACTTTTTCTTTTTGCTTACTCCACTTAGCACAATACCCTTTAGGTCCATCCATGTTGTTGCAGATGGCAAGATTTTATTCCTTTTTTTTATAGCTGAGCAATATTGCATTGTATATATGTACCACCTCGTCTTTATCTGTTCATTCATCGATGGACATCCTGGTTGCCTGCAGATCTTGGCTATCGTAAATAATGATGCAATGAACACACGGATGCATACTCCCCTTCAAAGTAGCACTTTGGGTTTCTTTGGATAGAGTTGTGTCTCTTCTTATAGCCTTTGTTTTAAAGTCTATTTTGTCTGGTATAAGTATAGCTATCCCAGTGTTTTTTTGGGGGGTGGGGTGGGGGGTTTGTTTCCATTTACATGGAATCTCTTTATCCATCCCTTTACTTTCATTCTGTGTCTTTCAATCTGAAGTGATTGTAGGCAGCATATTATGAGGGTTGTCTGGAGAGTATCCAGTCATGTAATATGAAAAATAGTCATTTATGGCTGTTTTTTTCTGGACAGCCCTTGTAAGTAAGGGTTTTGTTCTCTTATCCATTCAGCTACCCTATCTTTTAATTGGAGCATTTAATTCATTTACATTTTATATAATTGTAATTGTTGATAGATATGTAGTTATTGCCATTTATTATTCATAATTTTTCTTTTCTTTTTCATCTTAAAGTAGTCCCTCTAAGATTCCTTGTAATACTGGTTTGGTGGTGATGAACTCCTTTAGCTTTTTCTTGTCTGGGAAGTCTCTATTTGTCCTTTGATCCTTTTTTTTTTAATTCATTTTTATTGTTAGACTTATTGGGGTGACATCTGTTAGCAAGTGTCCTTTGATTCTAAATGACAGCTTTGCTAGGTAGGGTAATCTTGGTTGTTTCATGTTACTTGAATATTTCATGCCAGTCCCTTCTGGTCTACAAAGAGAAATCAGCTGACAGTCCTATGGGAGCTCCCTTATAAGTTACTAGTTGCCTTTCTCTTGCTGCTTTTAGGATTTTCTTTAATGGTTGGCCTATCCAGTAAAGTTTTAATTTCAATTGTTGTATTTTTCAGTTCTAAGATTTTCATTTGGTTCTTCTTTATCTCTCCTATTTTCTGAGATTCACTGACCCAAGGCTATCATCAAAATTATATCTTTTAAAATGTGAATACATGATAGAGTGGCAGAATGTGGTAGTCAGCCTTCAAAGTGACTCCCATAGATTCCTGTCTCCCAGTCTTCACATTCTATGTAGCCCCTCCCACATTCTACCAGGGTTAGTCTGTGTAACCAATAGCATCTGGCAAGAGTGATGGCATATCACTTCTGAGATTAGGTTATAAAGGACTGTGACTTCTGTCTTGGGCACTCTCTTCCTCCCATGCACACATGCTCAGATCACTTGCTCTGGAAGAAGCGAGCTGCCCTGTGGTCAGTAGGTTCAGCCAATCTGTGGAGAGGCCCATGTAGTGGGGATGAGAAGTCTCTAGCCAATAACCATGGAGGAACTGAAACCTACTACCTACCACATAAGTGAGTTTAGAAGCATATCTGCTCCTAATTGAGCCTTCAGATGAAGCTGCAGTTCCAGCAGAAGTTTGAATGCAGCCTCATGAGAGACTTGGAGCCAGAACCACCAGTTAAGCTGTCTCCAGATTCTGGCCCACAAAAGCAGTACAATAATAAGCTTTTTTTTTTAAAGCTGAGTTTTGAGGAAATGTGTTATGTATTAGCAGATAACTAATACATCAGGGTTTGTACCTGAGTCTCTGCTCTATCACTTACTAAAAGATGCAGGACAAGTTGGATAGCCTCATGAGCTCCAGTTTCATTACTTGGAAATTGATGACCATTTTTGCCTCACCTATTTTTCAGGGTTGTTATGCATCTCACATAAGATAAAACATTATACAGCTATTAATTTATCAAACCTAACCTTCATTTTACAGAAGAAAACCAGAAGCCCAAAGAAATGAAAATAATTGACAGATGAGGCATTAAGGTGCAGAGGAATTATGTGACTTGTCCAGGCTTCGGCTATTTAGAAAAGGAGCAAGAGCTGGAATCCAGGGATCATGACTCCCAGTCCAGTTATTTCCCCTATTATTCCCAAAATATCACACACTATTAATATTAAATAGTCACAGCATGTTTCAGGAAGACAGTGGGCAAATTATGGATTGTACATAGTTAACCAAGAAAAGCACATTTCTTCTATGGTACATGACAAATCTGGAATAATTGCAGGAGGGTCAGAGTTGTTCTGATTCAGCTTTTACATCGTAAAGCTAACACAGCCCGTTTGTCCTTCCTTCTGTTCTTTGTTGCTCTGCCAGTCATCCCAACATGCTGAGTCCAAGCACATGGGCACCCATCCAGGAGGTGACTAACACCATCTCTTTGCACCCAAACCATGTACAATAGGCAAATAACTCCTTTCGTTAAAACCTTGCTGGACAAGTTGGTATCAGTATCTTTAAACTACAAATACTCCTTTGTTGTGCAATTTTAGTAAAAAAAAAAAGTTAACTGAGAAGAGAAAAAAGAAGTTAAGAGTATTTTAAGCCAACAGGGTCAGTGGACAACAGTGATTAACCTCAACAGGGTTTCAAGCTTTTTAAATTAAAAACGTTTTTTCCTTGAAGTATTTTTACAAACTACCTCATGTTCTGCTTTCCCCTCAACTTCAGTCTACCAATAGGGGAAAAGTGACATTTTAAAATGTGGAAAAAGAACCTGATCTCAATCAGATAAAAATGTGTATGTCAGCTCAAAGGGAAAATACAAACATAAAAATAGTATTGGAGTGGTAGGATCATTATTTTTTCATTCATAGTTTTTAATTTTTAAAAATGTATATGTAATATATGATAATACAGTATGTATACTACATAGTAATATCTTTTATATATAATTTATATATTTTTAACTTAAAAATTCAAATTTTATACATCTTAAGAATGGGATTCACTAGATCTTTTGGAGTTAAATAATAACTAGTTATGGTTTAGTTTTTCACTCAGTCCAGATTTTTTAGTTTCAAGCCACAGAAACTAACTCTGGCTACTTCAACAAAAAAGACTCTACTGGAAGAGTATAGAAGAAAGTGTAGGGCCCAAAGGGAGGTCTTAGAGAAGCAGGACTCCGGTAGCCACTGAGACTGTCCATTCCACTGAGCACAAGGCCCTGCTGCTAGAGTTAGCAAACATCAACTATTTTTGTTTCTTCTGTGCTCAGTCCCTGGCTCTAAGATGCAAAGCTCCCAGAGAGTGAAATTCTGCTTGGCCAAAGATGTGCTAAGTAAGCTAAGATGTCCTGAACTGATGAATGAGAGAAGGAGTTGAGAAATTTTCCAGGTCCCTTCCATTTTTGTGTGGGAGAGCAGAGCGCTTTGAGGATTTCCATCCCACCAACACAGCCCTCAGCAGTGGGCAGATCGTCACCCCACAAGGGGATGAGAATACTGATTGGAAAGCTCAATGTTCACTGAAGTCATAGGTTTGTTCTCATCACTGGACGAGAAGTTTGTGAGAACATGAACTGTCTTCCAGCACTGGTTTAGATGGACACATCTTTTCTCCTCACCTATCAAGGACCAGTGAAGACATGCTTTGGGCATGACATTCTGGTGTGATGCTTGATATAATTCGATCTAGAATCTACACTCAAATTATATTAATCAAGTCTAATCCTCCTTTAAACCTAGCCCACAGCCATTACCAATGCTTAATACTGTGTTTCTAGGTCCTTTCCATCCCAGTCACTCTCTCTCCTTTTCACTTCCTTTTGATGGCTTGCCTTTAAAAATATTCTGTATTAATGCACTACATGAAAATGAAAAGGGAAGGGGATCCACATGTTTAAGAAATCCTGGTTAAACCAAATCTACAAGTCAAAGTTTGTCTAGATAGCTATCCAAGCTTGTCCAAACTGTGAGCCAAGATGGCTTTGAATGTGGCCCAAATTTGTAAACTTTCTTAAAACATTATGGAAATTATGCATGGATTCTTTCTTAGCTCATCAGATGTTGTTAGTGTCACTGTGGCCTCTGACAGTCCTTCTTCCAATGTGGCCCAGGGAAGCCAAAATGCTGGACACCCCTGCTAGACCATTCTACTCTGTTTTAAGAATCTTAAACTTCAAGATCCTTGAAGGTAACCATGTATACTTAGGAGATGAATTCCACAGGGCTTTAAGACACATTAAGTGGTTTAAGAGACATTTTTCAGAGGCATTTTTGATAGAGGTGAAAGTGTTCAAAATTTTATTAATATTCAGTTTAAAAAGTTTTGTACCCTTGGTCCACCAAGATAGAGGAGTGCTGCTGCATAAAGAAGTCACCCTTCAGGGTTTAGAAGTTGTGGAGCCTTGGTATTTTTTAAAGTGCTTTAAGAATTCATGATCTTGGTCCAGGGCTGGTAATATTGTGCCATTTTCTTCTTCCTTCCAAGGAGAAGAGACACTGTTACACCTCCAGGCTCTCAACACACTAGTACCACACAATTGACTCCTTAAACATCTTCTGTGGATTCGAATTTGCTCTAAATTGGCCTCAAGCCTCCCTCAGAGGAGACGCTGAAGAAAGAAAGCACTGAAATATTTCTCAGGATGGACCTTACATGCAGTGTTTTTGTGTGTGTGATAAACCATACATACCATAAAATTTACCATCTTTGATCATTTTTCAGTGGGCAGGTCCGTGGCATTAAGTGCATTCGCATTGCTATGCAACCACCACCATCCATCGCCAGGACCTTTTCGTTCTTCCAAACCAACTCTGTCCCCATTACATAGCTCCCCACCCCTCCTTCCTCTCAGCCCTAGGAAACCACCACTCTACTTTGTCTCTCTGAGTCTGATGGCTTTAGGTTTCTCATTTAGGTGGAATTATACAGTATTTGTCCTTTTGTGTCTGGCTTATTTTTAACTACAGTTTTGATAGAGTACTAGCCTAGCAGTGAGTAAGTATACACATAGGTGCCACTGTTACTTCTAGATCAGAAGTTGTTAACCCGGACCACTTAGGTGAGTCCTATCGATCTGAACCTCCTTTAAGGGACAAGTCTCCTAATTACAAGGTTTTCATAAGTGTTTTAAGTTCAGAAGATGCCAATCACCATTCTGGGTCTTCTCCGTTTTGGGAGCATCCTCTTGGTCCCAAACCAAGATTAGCTGCCTCCAGTTAGCAGCAGTTACCCCCGCCGGTCATATTTATTGTATGGCTCTGATGATTTAGGTTTCACAACTAACAGAGTTATCACTCACTCTGTAAACCCCTAGCCCCATGTTTATCTGGCCACGTAAGAACTTTGAGCATACATTCCTCATATGAAAAACTCTAACACAATGCAAATCAAAACATTAATTAGATACCCCTTTACACTCATTAGGATTGCTATGATGAAAAAAAAAGTATTGGTGAGGATTTCCAGAAATGGGAACCCTTGTGCACTGCTGATAGGAATGTAAAATGGGGTATCCACTATGGGTAACCATATGGTAGCTCATCAAACTTTAAAAATAGAATTACCATATGATCAGCAACCCCACTTCGGAGTTTATACTTAAAAGAATTGAAAGCAGGAATGGATAGTTGTACCCTCCTGTTCATAGAGGCAGTATTCACAATAGCTAAAAGGTAGAAACAACCAAGTGTCCATCAGTGGATGAATGGATAAGCAAGATGTGGTATACCCATATAAAAGATTATTATTCAGCCTTAAAAAGACTTTCTAACATATACGACAACATGGATGAACCTTGAAGACATTATGCTAAATAAAATAAGCCAGTCACAAAAGGTCACATGCTGCATGATTCCACTTAAGTGAGGTAATCAG
Organism: Lyroderma lyra; assembly: GCA_004026885.1. NCBI lineage: Eukaryota > Metazoa > Chordata > Mammalia > Chiroptera > Megadermatidae > Lyroderma > Lyroderma lyra. The sequence goes on from PVJL010004967.1 coordinate 19,235, forward strand.
AGGAGTCAAGTTGGCAGAGGTTCGAAGTACTATAGAATGGTGGTTCCCAGGGGCTAGAGGAGGGGAAATGGGGAGTTATGTTTAATGTATACAGAGTTTTGGTTTGGAAAGATGAAAAATTTCTGAGATGGACAGTGGTGATAGTTGCACAGCAATGTGAATATACTTAATGTCACTAAACTGTACACTTAAAAATGGTAAATCTGTTATACATATTTTACCATAGTAAAAAAAGTTTTAAAAATTGTCTTATGTTATCTGATCATTATTCCCTGCTCCTGCAGAAAACTTAGAAGCCTTTCATAGAGTTCATCCCCAAACATCATATTCTGGAGAGACAAAATGCAATAAATAGCAAAATGGTGTTTCAAAAGTTAGACTGCCGTAGTTTGTATTTTTTAATAGCAATGACTTTAGTGTCATGTCCCCTTCCATCCTACTCCCTCCAGCCCTCAAAATGAGGCAAGTAGGGAAAAAAAAGAGTGAAATTCAAAACCAGAAGTAACAGGACAAACTTCTGTGGGACTAGAAGTTTTTCAGGAGCCAGAGAGCTGCTACTCAAAGGCAGCTGGCCCACACAACACGGCTTGGGGAGAAACTCAGAGCTGAGTCATAGAGAAGTCCATCTGTCCTGTCCACTCATGTCACAGCGGCAGCACAGGCACCTACCAGGTGATCACCTGTGGACGTGACCCGCCAGGAGGGATGGGCATTCTATTACACTCGGAAGTCACCTACCTCAGAAAAGTGGTTCTCGATAATGTTCAAAGCAGTCTGGGCAACCTGATGGTTCTCATGAAGTTGCAAAGCCTCGATTCTATCTACCCCACCAAGTTCTTCGATCAGAAGACACAGGTTCTCCTTCTCCAAAAGCTTCTCTGCTGCCTGGGGGTGGCGGGATGACAGGGAGTGAGTCTGGGTGAAAGCCTGAGGTGGTGCAGTTCCACCAGTGGAATCGGCCCAGGGCTCATGTCCCAGAACAGGCAGTCCAATCTTACTTTTCCCAAAACGATTTAAAATTGCATGGCCGCCCTCCCACTTCGGCTATCTATGTTATGCTCATATACTTAGGTTTCCCTTCACTGCACACAGTACACTATTTCTTTTGCTGACTTTGCTGCCACCCATAGATGCATCACTTTTACCACTTAGTAGCTATCCCTTGTGTAACTAATAGAAATCGTTTTAAATAAGAGCTTGAAAGACTGTTCAAGTGAAGTTCAGTAAATGCAGGGGTTCTGGCCTTCTACTCCCTGAAAGCCTCTAGGGGTATGACACGAGGCCCTCAGGAACTGCACCATGGTGAATGAGGAAGTCCGGGAAACAAATAATGTGAGAGGATTTCCCCCAGTGCTGGCCATCAAATTTATCATCCAGGGCTATTCATTCACTCCAACCATCTACGATGCACGAGGCACCCAAACTAGAGGTTCAGATGTGATTTAGAGGAGGCCTGCTGTAACCTGTACTATCAGTGAATAATTGTAATGGTGCAGATAGTATAATATAGCCAAAGATCAGAGGTTTAAGTTATAGTTGTGCATAGAAGGCTTGGGATGTAACACAAGGCCTTAATGAACAATACTGTGTCAGGTGGATCAGAGGATAATGACACTCCCAGATGGAGGAACGGCAAGGACAAAGGTTTACGCTGCATAGGAATAGTTTAGCAAAACAGCATATTTACTTGTAGGGGAAGCAGAGAGAGATAAAGAACTGCTGTTATGCCCACTATTTTGTGAGCAGTAATAAAAATCCTCCTGTAGATCAAATTCAACATTCTTTGCACCATATTGGTTACCTGATGAGAGTTTGCACTGTACGTCTGAGCCTTGATACCTGCTAGTCCTATCTGTGGGTCCAAAATGAATTACTGGATTTGAGTGAAGAAACTAGGAAAGGAATCAACGTGCTGGGTTCACCTCAGAAAGAAAACTGGGCTGTGTGGGGACCACCTAGGGCAGCAGGAGCCCTGGTGAAGGATTTTGGACCCTAACAGGAAATGGCCCCCAAGTTACTGCAAAGAACCTCAGTCTCACTCTGTTGCCATTTGACACTTTCTCCTGTCTTGTCTCTGTCACTCTAATCTACTGCCCCTGATATAGGGTCTTCAACTTGTCCATCAAATGTGATGTGCCCAGACTCTCCCAGGGAATAAGTCCAAGTGTTCAATTTAAATGAAGCAGATGAAGTTACATTTCGAGTGTGCTTTCACAGATTTGGTTATGTGCAACTTTGTCTACCGGCTGCCAAGTCTCTAGTCTCTGTGTGATTTGCTTGAAGTCTCAGTGTCTAATCGGGCTGTGTTTCAAATCTGTTCTTGACTCAGGTCTGTTCTTTCCAAGACACTTATATGAAAAGGGTGCTAAAAGTGAGCTTTCAAAAAGATTTCCCTGGTGTAACTTTGAAACTTTTCAAAAGGACCTTAACCAAGATGGTCCCAGATGATCCCTGCCTCCTGGTATTCACACCCTTGTGTAGGCTTGGGTTGATCTGTATAACCAATAGGATGTTGTTGAAATGACCCCATTTATAGGTCCTATAGGGAAATGAGGGCTTCCACCTTGCTTTCTTAGATTGCGTTCTAGGGGAAGCAAGGTACCATGATGTGAGGGCACTCAAGTAGCCCTATGGAGAGGTCCATGTGGTGGGAATAACTTGCCAGGCATGTGAGTGAGCCCTCTTGGAAGCTGATCCTTGAGCCTCCTTCAAAGTTCTGATGAGACCCAAATCCCCAGTTGGCATCTTAAACCTCATGAGAGACCCTGAGCCAGAACCATCCAGCTAAGCTGCTCCTAACCCCGGAAACTATGTGAGATAATAAATGTTTGTTTTAAGGCACTAAGGGGTCATTTGTTATGTAGGAATATAGAATGATTATAGATAGTATAAAAATACTGGCTTAACATACCTTTCTTTAAGACTTTCTAGAATTCTAATTCAAGGCTTTGTAGTTCATTTTCCCAGCCATATAGGTGAATGGAAAAGGAACTCTAGTATGATCCCTTTAAGATATATCCCAGCTAACTTCTTGCTGCTCCTTCAAGTAAATCCTGTATTTTAGCCTTCTAGAAGCGCCAGCCATGTGGCTCACTGACTCCTTTTTTTCTGCTGCAAACCATTGGTTGGTTTTTCCATCTCACTCAGAGCAAGTCCAAATTCTCAGAGACCTTAGGTGATCTGGCCCCTGGGTGCCTGGAGCCTCATCTCCCACCACCTTCCATCCCTTCGCTCTGCTCTGGCCACACCCTCCTCCTTGCTCTTCCTTTCACCTAGAATATTCTCCCCCAGATACCTACAGACCTACTTCTTTGAGGCCTTTGCTCAAATGTTATTCCTCAGAGAAGTTTCTCCTAACTGTAGCCTATAAGAGATCATCATCCCCTCCTCACTCACAGCCATCAGTGACCACCTCTTTATTGGATGTGCTTACCCATATTCCCCAGCTGCGGTGTCCCCACTACTACATAAACTCTGTGAGAGCAAGGATTTTGCTCTGTCGGACCCTGAGCATCTAAAACAGTGCTGGGCACATTTGAGAAAACATAGATAATGGACCTTCTTTGAAAGGCCCCATGTATTGTTCTCCATAGAATGTCTCATTAGAGGGAGCGGGGTGGAGGGTGGGCAGGAAAGGGAACTTGGTTTTAAAACTTGGGTTTTAAGAACCACATTCGATGCCTTAAGTTTAGAGATTGTATTTCAAAACCAACCTGTTGAGAATAGCTCACCTGGAGGAGAAAATTGATGATGTCAAGGATGATGAGGATGATTTTGGTGTCTTGGATGGTGAGCAGCTTCACCAGTGGCTCCAAGACTCCAGAGTGGATCAGTTGGATCAGCTGGTCCACGGTGCTCCCAGTTGTGAAGTTAGCCACTGTCCAGATAGCCTCTTTCTGGACTTTAAAATCTCCCTGCCGAAAGAGAACATTGACATTCCTTACAGATCCCCAAGAGTTTAAATATAGTGATGCCAACTTGGTTCCGTTTCTAGTGGGCTGGTGACAGCCAGGACCATGCGTGCTTACATGGAACACTCTGGCCACTTGCCTCCAGTTCTGGAACCACAGACAGCAGGTTCGGAAAACCAAAGAAGAGGCAGGCAGCCTCCTGCGGAGTTTTAGAGGGAATTTTTAAGTTCAAACAGACTCATTTCCCTAAGTCCGGTCATGGGGAAAATAGAACCAACACAAACCAACCCAGGTAATTGATATTGATGAGGAATTATGCATGGATTTTTAGTTTCTAGTGGCTGATGTTTATATTTCTAGTCTTCCTGCCCCAGTAAAACTTTGGACAAGAAGCTCCATAGTTACAAAGCTGAGCATACAGATGTGATTTTGGGGACTGTGCCAGGCCACAGGTGATAGACAAGGGCCACTGAACTATCACTTAATGCATTCTTTGCATTTATGAAAAACCACCTGCCTCAGAGATATGGGAAAAGTTTATCATGGATCCTTCTATCCTTGGGCAGAAGGAGTTATTCCCATTTTGTGGCCTAGAAAAACTATGACCTCAATTTAAAGCAAAGATAAAAAACCAAACAACTTATGACTCCAAGCAAGTTATACCTGAAATAAGATTACTTCTTGATTCATGACTGGGTATTTCTGATTGGAATATGTACAGACTCACAGTAGAACTCAGGATAGGCAGCATCCAATAGATTGGAGGATATTATGGTTTGGGTTTCACATGCAGCCTAGCTTTTCATACTTAACAAAAACCTGGGAATCCACCACCTAAGAGCAGAAACACCTAAGCAAGAAAGCCTAGCTCATCCATTAAAAGGTGGCAAAAAGAAATGCTGATGGTAGTAGTTGTTGTGGGGGAGGAAGTGAAAGTCAGGAGAAAGGAGGAAGGTTTTTTGTATTTCTACTTTTGTATTTGGATTTTCTGTGTATAGTACCACTTTAATCAATATGATTTTTAGGCTGAAAAGGCCACCGTCCTTCAGTGTATAATATCACCGTAACCAGATATGTTTTTCCTCCTCAAACAAAATAAACCATTTTCCTCTTGGCTAAGTAGAGAGTAGGTGGCATTTTCTTTAAACTCTACATAGAGATAAGCTGTTACCAGCTCAAGATTTTTCTGGATATTTGAGCTGTGGGGCCACCTTTTCATTGAACGATGTTGTTTTGGTTTTCTAAATTTTTCATGGATTGTCCAAAATGGGATGCCTTTTTTTTTTTTTTAAGGGAGAGCTGGGAAACTATTATTTCAGAGCTTTGTTTTGATCTCAATTAATTTGCTTCTTAGCCCATGTCTGAAGGAGTTCCATACAGGGCCAGTTGAGCTGAGTGTGCCACTCACACTTTTTAGAAGATCCACCAAGGGAGGCAGATTGTGACATGCGATCAGCTGCTGGATGTGCTGGTGGGGCCCGGCGGCCACATTGCTCAGGGCCCAGGCTGCCTCCCTCTGGATGGAGGACCTGGGGTGCATCAGCAGCTGGGGCAGCACACTCAGCAGGCCTGCGTCAATGGCCGCCTGGGTCTGGAGATCCGTTCCCGTGACGATGTTTCCTACAGTGCGGAGAGAGGGGGTCTGCAAAGACAAGGCTAGAAGTGTAACCGAGTACTGGAAGGTGACAACCACCGCTAGACCTGTGCCCTCCCAAACGTTAGTCGTGCTGCGCTGGTGGAAGCCTGTGAACAATGAGTATATCCATGACCCCTCATTAATTCAGTGCAGGGATGGTTGCTTCTGTTTCTTCAAGGCTCTTGCTGACTTCCCAATAGTCTGGCTCAAGTGGGATAGAGGTCAAGGTGTACTTTTATCAGGAAATGATGCTGTCCCTTTTATAGCCTTAGACTAGGAGAACTGCAAAATTGATCGCAGTGTTTATAATGTAATAATGTCTATTGAATTTATATGTAGCAGCAGTGTCAAGTTTCTGTGGTTTATTTAATTGGAGCTAATGAGATCCTGATGGCATCTGTTGGTACCTTCATAACCCCCTCCCCAATAACTCTGAAGGTCTCCAGGAGAAGTCTATGATTGGGCTCAAGACAACTCCCCTAGGTGGGTTGGTTGTAGACTTATTTTGCTTTCTCTGCACCGTAGTGGCAGCCCAGCACAGCCCATCAACAGTTCTAGAGTTTTCCTCGCTCATTATGCTGGGTATGTGCCACTCAGGTGACAAGTGGAAGTAGTGCTATAGGCCAACCACAACCTTGCCATGACTGGCAATTTGGCTCCAACCCCCAAGAATAAGCAACTTCTTATAGATATTCTCTTCACACCCTCAATGCCACCAGCACTATTCCCAAGCTGACCTTGACATCTGAGAAATACTGTGCTAATCTTGGCATAGATGATCACTAAAGCGGCATAATGTACAGTATTAGGCATAGTAAAAAAAGGGCACCCACATTGCATTTTAAGTTACATTTTCAAGAAGTATATTATGTGACATGTTTCATAAAATAAAAAGTATTTGATACCGATTTTACTTACTTTTCACCTACAAGGGCTGTCCAGAAAGTATCCAGCTATGTAATATGAAAAATAAAGGCATTTATGGCTACATTTTTTCTGGACAGCCCTCATGTATCTGAAGTGGTTTTAGAGAACAAACTGGGGAGAGGTTAAGAGGAAACTTTTTTTAATGCTTTAGCAAGAAACTCAAATGTTATATAAGCGTTGCAGTAACACACACACACACACACACACACACACACAAATCCTGTATAACGCCAACTTGTTAACAGCTACTAACAGACAACTATAAGGAAAGGCAGCAAAATAATAGTTCACTGAGTGGAGGGATTATAGGCAATTTTAATCTGGTGCTTTTCTATATTTTCTAGTTATCAGATTAAGAAAAAGTATGTTACTTAATACCCACTAGGATTTGGGATCAAAATAGATTCAAGTGTTTGGCTTAGAGAGTGGTAGAGGCCAGCAAAATGTGGAGGACAAACTTTGTTCGAGATAAAGAGTTAGAGCTGAGTGTGGGAGACCTGGGTGGGGAAAGAATAGAACTTGCTAAAGCAGATACAATGCATGACTCTAATTGGCAGGCCCATGAAGAGACAGGTAGGATCCAGGACATTTACCAAGACGTTGAGTTCCGAGCTGGTCATGAGCTCAACCAGCCTGGGCAGGACACCAGTGTCAACCACTTGGCCGATGCGCTCATTGCTGCCATCGGTGAGGTAGGACAGGGCCCAGCAGGTATCAGAGAGGACCTCGCTGTCCTGGTGCTGCAGGAGGAGGGCAAGGACAGGCAGCATCTGCTTGACGGCTTTTCTGCAAGGGTATGGGTTTTTGTTCCGGCACAGGTTGGACAAGGCCCATGTGATGTTCCGCAGAAATGTAATCTGTAACAAGAGACTGTTTCTAGCATCAGGAGCAAAGAAGAAAAATGCAAATTTCAGTGTGTCCTTGCCATCTTTGATCAATATTATTGACCAGCATGAACCACAGTGTTTGAGCTTTAGATAGGAAATTATCCTTGGTAGTGATATATACTAGAGACACAGAGAGTGAGCTTTACGCTTTCTATGCAAATGTGAGCCAGAGGTTTCTTTCTATTCTTCAAATGTCCTTCCCCACTGCACTTGGTTGATGACCTGATTTCATTTTTTCATTGGCAAAACAAAGATGAAGCAGGAAGTTACTTGTCCTTCCCACCAGTCTATAACCAACATGTGATATCTACTTGTCTGATCTTCTATTTGAGGGTCAGCCTTCATACCCTGCCTACCTCTGATTCCATCACTTCTCCTCTTGAAAGATTCTGTCTCCAGGATCACTTCTCTCCCCTGGATTGCTCCCACCAGAACAGAAACACACATGTTAACCTTCAACCCTTACCCTTGGCACCTCTGCAGCTATCACCCCACTTCCATTTTTCTGAGTCCATCCTTGAGGAGGCATCGATACTATCTACCTTATAGCTTCCCATCTGTGCTTCTACCCCATCTAGTCTGGTTTCTGCCCCTACTTCTTGGTAGTTAGTGATGACATTAGCTCCTTCCAAGTCACCAACTCCCACTACTGCTTTCTAGTACTACATTTACTGTCCCTCTCAGCTGTATTTAGTAGTCAGTCGCTCCCTTCTTGGCATCTGTGAGCCCACACTTGGTTTTCTGTTGGTGAGTGGGCTGTTTCTTCTCAGTGTTCTTGGCAGGCTCTGCCTGACTTAGGAATGTCAGAATCCTCAGGACTTGGTCCTGGGCTTTCCTCACACGCTAGGTCAGAGGATGACAAACTTTTCTGTAAAGGGTCAGATAGTAAACATTTTCAGCTTTGTGGGTCCAGAGGGTCTCTGCTACAACTAGTCAACTCTGCCCTCGTAACACTATAAAAGCCACAGATAATATGTATGAAAATGAATGGGCTTCACTGTATTCCAATAAAACTTTATTTACAAAAGCAAGCAGCTGGCCAGTTTAGGTCTGGTTAGGTCTGCTGACCCCTGCTCTAGCTGGTCTTGCCCATCTGGGTAACACCTGTACACAATTATTTACAGCCTCTTATCCATCTACCTGACATTGCTGCAATGGTGCCTGTCACTCACTTCAACTTAGTACGTACAACTAAGACTCTGATGCCTTCTTCCCTCCATCTTCCTCATTTCTCCGGGACAGTCATCTAGAACCTAGCCCAGAACCTGGGGCATCCTTGCTGTTTTCTTTCTCACTTCTATGTCTAGTACAGAGGTATCCCAGGCCCATTTCCTTCACCATCTCCCCCTGTATAACCCTGCAATGAGCAGCCTTTCAGAAAGATCAGACTACTTCACTTCCTGCCTTTAAATCTTCCAAAGGCTTCTTTGTGTCACCAGGATGATACCCAACTCCCTCACCCTACTTGGCACTTTACATTAATCTCTCTTACAAACCCTCTTGGTCATGCCAGCCCTTTTCAGGTTCACCCAGGTCTTCTCCCACCTTGACAGGCTGACCAGACGGACCATTTGAAACAGGACAGAAAACCATGGTACTGTCCTGTTTCAAATGGTCCATCTGGTCAGCCTAATCTCACTGGGTTAAATTCAAGGTGTCAGTTGACTAATCAGACGTACCATTTGAAATGGGCCAGTACCATAATTTTCTGTCCTTTTTAAAATGATATATCTGGTCAGCCTATTCTCTGAGGACTGGGGGCATTTACCCTCGGCTTTTGGAAGCTGATGTCTCTTCATTTTTGTTTGAGGTAAAGCTAAAACCCGAATTTACTTTCCAATCCACGGAGTCTTCTATTGGTGCCACATCAATCAACTTTGACTCTAAGCTTCAAACCTAGACCTAGGAACAGAACTGGTAATACACTACTTCTATCTGTGCCCCTTGAATGGAGAGCTTTGTCTTTGACTTTTGCAGGAATGTAAACTTAGAAAAACCTTAATGGACCTCTTCAAATGCCCTCAAAAGAAAGATCAGCACTGCGGCCTGCTGAGGACACATTTGGATCAATTTCTATCCAAAGTGATAGTCAGTCCTAGGACTTATTTATAATTGTCACCCTAAGGGACCATGCAGTAATCACATGGCCTAGCATTGATTTGGAAGTACTTCTCCTATTTTCTAACTTTGGAGACTTCTTAACCTAGCTGGGTTTTCTAATTTAAAGTCACTTACTGGAATGTTTGATGAAACCAGGCTTAGCAAACGTGGGATGGCATTGCTGGAGATGACAAAGTCTCTGAATTCTGGGCCATCACCTACAAGTAGAGAAGAACATGACATTTAAAATGGGAACAGAGAATCCTGGGTTCAATGACCAATTTTTAAAAAGTCTGTGCCAAGGGTGAGGGGCCAAAACTCATTCCTGGGTTGGGCAAGTGGGTAGTATAGCCCTGAACTAGATCCTGGGTCTCCAACATGTTGGTTGGGTGGGCAGGCCTGATGTGGGCTGGGCAGCAGGCACCACACAGCAGATATAGCCATAAGCAGAGTCTGTGGATGCATGAAGGAGTCAGCCAGGTGGGCCCAGGCAGCGTGCTCTAAATGCTGATGGCATTTCACAGCATGGTTCTCAGGAAGACAAAGGCCGTGATAGACCAAATTGCCTTCCCAGAAGGCTGGCACAGGGTAGTAACTTCCCAAGCCTGGGAGATGGATAGGTGCTAGCCATCAGCTATCTGTGACTTTGGCTAGAATACCAATTATAGACCTTAGAATTCTCAGTTTGTGATTCTTCAGCCATCAGGCAAGGCCTAAGTTACATTATACCACCTGTCCCTTACTGAACCTAGCAAGATGAGAGACCAAGTTTCTGCAATGGATGCTTTATTTCTGCAAGCACTTAAGAAGCAGACTGAATTTCTATTCTGTGTTTGCTAATTCCTATATCTGAAGTCTTTGGAGGTCTAAATCATACTGTTTGTTGCTGCTGACTCGGTCTTGGTGGGGTGTTGAGTGTTTGAACTTGAAAATGCTAATATTTGGCTGATCTTACTTTGTCAAAATCCCGAGGGACCCAATTGAGTTCACTTGCCCCAGAGAGCATTGCATTTCTATGCAACCAGGAATCCAGGAGCCCCCAGCCCTGTAGCATGGACTCCAGCTTGTACTTTCCTGGATCATGCAGGGAATAGAGCATCAAGTCCCAAATCTATAAGGCCAATTTTAGTATTGTGTTTCCAGGGGAAACTTTTAACCCAAGGTAAGGACACATTTTTTTTTTTTGTATGTTCTCTTGGCAACTTTCACTGGAGGTAGAATTCTTTTAGGGTCCTGCGTTATGTAAGAGTCTGTCATAAACTCCCATAGCACATGGGCCAAAGGCTTGTCTTTTGTTCCTGAAGCCAACAAGACCTGAGGCTGTAGGACACAGCATTGGCAGATGTCCCTGGGTAGCCTGTAGCTTCAGTACGTTCTGCATTATCCGGTTTTAGCTTCAATTTATGGCCTCTGAACTTGACTCAATTTTGGAAAAGCCTGTTATACTTTCCCCAGCATTTCCAGGCATTCAGAGTTAAAGTCTCCCACAGTAACACCCAAAGGACTCCCACAGCATGTCACATGCCTGGCCCACTACTTCCGAGCCCCCTGCGGGGAGAGTCTCACCTGCTATATTACCAAGGGCCCACACTGCCTGTTCACACACAGTCACGTGTGGGGAAGACAGAAGCTCAACCAAGGGCTGGATGGCTCCCGCTTCCACAACAGCTTGTGTCTGCTCTGAAGTCCCTGATGCAATGTTGGTCAGAGCCCAGGCGGCCTCAAACTGCAAGCAGGGGTGAAGTGATGACGTCAGGAACTCCACCAGCCTGGGAATGAGCCCTGCTTCAATGATCAGCTTTAGAGGAGGGTTCCTTTCCCGGGACAGTATTTTCCTTTGCAACCACAGAGAAAAAACAACCAAGAACAAGTCACGTGAATCAGGTTTTAAGAACCTCCTTTCTAGATGTCCTTGGCATTCCTAACTATCATATGAGACAAACAGGGAGACCCCAGCTACTTAATGTCCTAGAGTTTAGCTTGTAGCACTTTGTGGTGATGAAGCACCATTTTTTCCTTCAGGTATTATCTATCACTGAGATTCCTGTAGAAGCCCATTTAAATGAAGCAGTTCATCTCTGACAACACTTGTATCTTAAGTTGTTCTCAAGGACAGTGTAGAGAAGATATTTCACCTCACTTTTGGATGGACTAGCCTTTTCTTATATTGTGTGGGCCCCCGGAGCTCACTTACAGCTATGAACCTGTCAAGAGCAGAAGTCTGTTTGGTGATACCTGGCTGCCTGGGTGGCCTGGAAACATAGGTCTGGATCTGAGGCATTCACACCATTGATTATTTCTTGTAGGGTGAGGCTGACCTGCAAGGAGACACACATTCAGGTCAGAGTCTCTGCCAAAAGGAACCGTAAAGGTCATCTCGTCTAGCCATCTACCTGATGAGGACAGTGTGTCCCAATCTGCGTGCTGGTCTATACTAGGGGAGGGAAAGCATTTGGTGGTTTCATAGGTCTCACAGATCTCTGGGACATTCCTCACGCTCTAGGGGAGAGGTAATGCCTATCATCACTTAGATCCCCAGAACCTTTTTAAAGAAAATTTTTTCCCTTTGTAAAATTTTTTTTTAGCAGTAACAGCATGCTAGTAGATGTCAGCAATAATGGCAAAGGACCTCCCAAAGTTCTCCCCTCCATAAATGCAATAAGAAAACTGACAATAGTCAGAATCAATCTTTCAGAATTCTAAAAATTGACCAAAGGCTTTCGGCAATTTGTTTGATTCCACCCTAAGAGAGTTTTCCTATTCAAGAAGAATGTCTAGATCTAAGTAAGAACAGTGAACACTGTGGCATTTTTGCCTTACCTTATTCCCACCCACCCCCAGCTTCATGGTAGCCTTGAAAACCAACGACTTAGCAGCCACTGGAGGAGGCGGAATAGTCAGAGCTTCTTTAAAGTCTCATTCCCAGAGAATTATTATTTGACCTGTCTGGTAGTTTCCTGGGAGATCCCATTTGTATGATTCTCTTTGTTTTATCAGATCTCACACAATGCAAAAGTCTTTTCCCTGAGGGTATTTGTTAAAATCAATTAGAGGAAGTGGTTTAACTTCACAGCTGCTTGGGGAAAAGGGGGTGTTGAATAACAGCTGGGGCAAACAACAGACTAACCAAAAAATTTAAAAGGAAAAGCTAGGGAATGAGATGTTCATTGTGGCTTTGAAACCTCTGAGATAGTCCTGAAAATCCAGAAGGCCATGTGCATGTATGGGGCTGTGCACATGCTTACAGAAAACGGAGAAAACTCTGAGCTTGCACCTCTGACCGATTTTGATGTATGTACAAGCAGGAAGTAAAGGTTTATGGAGGGGTTGTCAACTGCCTGGCTGAGCATTGAAGCCATGCCCGACATGCACATAGAGCCCCTTTGGCAAAGATTGTGTGAATTTTTGGTGCCAAGTGTAAAATGAAATCTGTCTAATCATTAGCTGATCACTAAGCTAATTGAGCACTTAGTGGCCACAGGTAGCAAAGAAGATAGACTTCACAAAACTCAATAAACAAACAACAACCAACCAACAACAGCACCCCCCAAAAAAACAACCAAAAAATAACCAAAAAAATAAAACAAACAAAAACCCCCCAAAAAACAAAAACCCTGGGCAAAAGGAGATTTGATATCTAAAGTTGCCACATTATATGATTGAAAATGATCAGTTGTCTAAGAAATTGGAAGACATGCAAAGTATGGCAAACAATCAATAGAAACTCTCCCTGAGGAGCCCAAACATTGATCTTACTAGACAAAGACTTTAAATATGTTCAAAGTAAAGAAAAGCATGTCTAAAGAACTAAAGAATCAAGTCCCACCAGAGAATATTGATGAAGAGATAAAAATTATAAATAGGAACCAACTAAAAATTCTGGAATTGGAAAGTACAATAACCGAAATGAAAAAGTCACCAAAGAGGTCCAAGGACCGATATGAACACACAGAATAAACAATAAACTTGAAGATAGGTCAACTGAGATTATCCACTCTGAGAAAGATAAATAAAAAAGAATAAAAATGGAAATTAACAGATCCTTGCAGATCTCAGGACACCATCAAGCATACCAACGTATAATGCATAACAGGATGAAGGAGACAGAAAGAAAGGAACAGAAAGTACGTTTGCAGAAATGATTTCCAAGAACTTACCAAGTTTGATAAAAAAAATTAATCTACACATTTAAGTAGCTTAACCCTGTTGTTGCGACATTCAGAATATCCGAATGAATATTTCCATCTGCTGACTGCGGCGTTTGAGTTTACCCCACAAGCTCAAAAAAAACTTTTCCCTTGACTATATGTACATTTTTCTATATTTTTGTGTTTTTCAAGAATAAATAGGAAAATTTTATACTTTAATGCAATATAAAATGTACCCCCTTAACTGTATTTACTTAAAAATGTAAATACTGTAATTATTGTAAAATTGTTACTTAGTGTGAAACTGTTTCAAGAACTTTTCTCCACTTATAAGATTTTAAAATGTTTTCCTGTGGCTTGCATTATCAACAGCAAAGAAGTTTTGTATGCCATATTGTATAACATCTTGTAATAAAATTTTTATGTCATCAATGCCATTAGATCCTAATTTATCTATACTTAAATCTAATTGATGCCACTTAGTATGTTTTGAGTGTTTTTTGCTAAAATTCAATATAATGGTAAATGTATTACTGTATAACAAAAATGTAAAATAAAATAGTGTCATTGCTATACAAAGCAGATCAAAATGTTGTTATTAAATGCATAAAATAGTTAAAATGTCAACTTTTTATTTTTTGTGGCTTTTTGACACATTAAAAAAAAAATAAAACAAACCTTGAAGTCAATTAACCCAGTGAAAGGGTTAAAAATCTCCAAATAGGAAAGACCCAAGAGATCCACACCTAGACATGTTATGAACTGTTGAAAGCCAAAAACAGAATCTAAAATCAGCAAAAGAGAAGCAACTCATCATGCACAAGGCCTCAGGAAGATTAAGAGCTGGTTTATCACCAGAAAGCATGGAGATGAGGGAGCAGCAGGATGACACATTCTAAATGTGGACAGAAAGACTGTCAAGCGAGAATTCTATATGCAGCAAACTATCATAATACAATGAAGGAGAAATTAAGATATTCCCAGAAAAACAAAAAATGAGAGAATCTGTTGTTAGAAACCCACTCTACAAAAGAGCTCTTCTAGTACTAGAAATAATAATTCAAGTCACATTAAGAAATTAAGAACACCAGTAAAGATAAATGTATTGGTAACTGTAAAAGACATAAAAATATAAATATGTTTTTGATTGTAACTCTTTTCTATATGATTTAAAAGATAACTGCATAAAGCAATAATTATAAATCTGTATTGATGGGCATACAATATATAAAGAGGCAACTTTTATGTCAATAAGAATTAAAGAAGGTGAAGAGGGAATGAAGCTATATAGGAGCAAATTTTGTATGCTATTGAAATTAGGTTGATATAATCTAAAACTAGGTTGTTTATGGTCTTAACTATCCCCAGGACAAAAACTAAGAAAATAACTTTAAAAATATAGCAAAAAGAACAAAAGGGAAATTAAAATATTAAACTAGGAAATATCTATTTAGCACAAAAGAAGACAGTAATGGAGGAATAGAAGTACAAAAAAGACATAAGACATACAAGGTTGGACATTTAAGTTCACGAACTCATCCTAGAAGAAGTCCTACATACCTCATTATAGAATATCATCATGCAATCAGAGCTGTCATTGTATGATGGCCAGGTTATGACGCCTTGGCAAGGTTATGACACCTTACTGAGTTGTTTGTACAGTGATGTCAACATAAGTGTATGGTGGCAAGTTTGTGAACTTAATTGTCAGATTTTGGGTATGATGACAGCTCTGATGGCCATTCCAGAAAAAGAGTTCCAAAATTGCTTTGAAGGGTGGACTAGGTGTTGGCATCAGTGCATAGTTTCCCATGGGGAGTACTTTAAAGATGACCATAGTGATATTCAGCAATAAGGTATCTAGCACTTTGTCTAAAATGAGTTCATGAAATTAGTTATCTGACCTTTTAGATAACAAATATCAAAATGGTAGACATAAATCCCATTTTTATCAGTAATTGCAGTAAATGTAAGTACATTAAACACTTCCAATAAAAAGTAAGGATTAGCAGCATGGCTTTTAGAAACATGATCTACTTATAGGCTGACTACAAGAGATATACTTTATATTCAAAGGCACAAATAGATTGAAAATAAAAGGACTGAATATATCATACGGTCATCAAAGAGAACTAGAGTGAGTATATAAATATTAGACAAAATAAACTTTAAAAC
Organism: Lyroderma lyra; assembly: GCA_004026885.1. Classification (NCBI taxonomy): domain Eukaryota; kingdom Metazoa; phylum Chordata; class Mammalia; order Chiroptera; family Megadermatidae; genus Lyroderma; species Lyroderma lyra. The sequence goes on from PVJL010004967.1 coordinate 35,019, forward strand.
ATTGTTGTCACTAAAAACAATGACATTTTATAATAGTGAATTCATCTATGAAAAATATAATAATTATAAACATATATGCACATATCAACAGCTCTCAAAATACATGCGGCAAAAACTGACAGAATTGAAGAGAGAAATAGAGCATTCAACATGGACAACTGGAGGTGTCCAATTTCACTCTCAATAACAGGTGGAACAACTTGATAGACTATTAACAGGTTAATAGAAGACTTGAACAACACTACAAATCAAACAGACCTAGTAGACATCTATACTGAGGAACAGCAAAATGCATTCTTTTTAAGGGCCTTAAAACATGTCAGCAAATGTGTGATGTCTGAAACCATGTGAAGTTCTCCAACCACAGTGGAATAAAATTAGAAATCAATAATAGAAAAACATTGGGAAATTCACAAATTTGTGTAAATCAGACAACACACCCTGAAATAACCAATGGGTCAAAGAAGAAATCACAAGGGAAACTAGGAAACACTGAGATGAATGAAACAAAAACAATATAAAAAAACTGATAAGATACAGCTAATGCAGAGATCAGAGGGAACTACATAGCCATAAATGAGTAAGTTTAAAAAGTATAAAGAGTGAGGAGGGCCGAGCTCATGTCACCAGGCTGTGGAAGATAACTCTGAGTGGACGCTAGTAGGGCAGCAGCTGCTCAGCCCCAACGGTGACACCATAGCAGAGAGGGAGATGAAGGCAAAAAAGCATAGGCTGGCTGATCTGCAGGCTAAGCACCAGGGTCCTGGTGATGCGGCACAACAGAAAGCAAAGCATAGGGATGCAGAAGTGAGAAATAGTACCTTAGCCCAAGTTCTGGATTAGTCCAGCCCAGGTGGGTTAATGATCCTAGAACTTGCAAAGCCTAAAAAACCAATGGACTCTGATAAAGATAATGATTATTGAATTTAAGAGGCTTAGACACTGAAAATTAATAGACTGATTCTAGGACAGATAATAATAGGCAGAATTTAAGATCTGATTGAATGTTTACTTTGTTTATTGTCTATATGCCTTTAAAAAAATAAGCTTGTTATGTAAAAAAATGTAGAAAGAGCTCAAATTCATAATCTAACTTGATATCTTAAAAACAAAAACTAGAAAAGAGCAAACTAAACCCAAAATTAGCAGAAGAAAGAATAGAGTAAATATTAGAGTGGAAATAAATGAAATATGGAGAATGGAAAAATGGGGGAGGGTCATGATACCAAAAATTGGTTAAAAAAAAACCAACATATAAAATCAACAAATATGACAAATCTTTAGCTAGACTGACCAAAAGCAAAAAAGAAGACTCAAGTTATTAAAAACAAGAATGAAAGTGGGGGCATTACTACTAAACCTACAGAAATTAAAAAAAAAAAAGATTAGAGACCAGATGAACAAAATATGCCAATAAATTAGATAATCTAATAAGGAGCAAATTCATAGAGACACAAACTACCAAAGTGACTCAAGAAATAAAAATTTAATAGACCTGTAACAAATAAAGGAATTGAATTATTAATTAAAAAAGTAATTTCTACAAAGAGAAGCTTAGGCCCAAATGGCTTCACTGGTGAATTCCCCCAAGCATTTAAAGAGGAATTAAAAGCAATCCCTCACAAACCCTTCCAAAAAATGGAGGAGGGAACTTTCTAGCTCATTCTATGAGTTCAGTATCACCTTGGTACCAACCAGACTAAGACATTACAAGAAAAAATATAGACCAATACCCCTTATGAATATAAATATGCAAATATCCTTAAATTCTAGAAAACAAAAGGTATCAACCTATGAACAGGTTTACACATCATGACCATTTGGGATTTAATTTAGGAATGCAAGGGTGGTTCAACATAGCAAAATCAATATGGTATACCATATTAGTAGAATATAGAGGAAAAATCACCTGATCATCTCAACAAATGCAGGAAAAGCATTTGACAAAATCCAGCACCCTTCAGTGATTAAAAAATAAAAATCAATGAACTAGCAATAAAACAGAACTTCTTTAACCCAATAAAGGAGTCTATAAAAGAACCCACTGCTAGCATCATACTTAATGGTAAAAGATTGAAAGCTTTCCCCTTAAGATCAGGAACAAGACAAAGATATCCATTCTTATTACTTTTATTCAATATAGTATTGGAAGTTCTTGAGAGGCTAATTAGGCAAGAAAAACAAACAAAGTCATCCAGATTGGAAAAGGAAGAAGTAAAATCATTTGTATTTGCAGATGACATGATCGTGGATGTAGAAAATCCTAATGAATCTACACACATACAAATTTAGAACTAATAAACAAAGTTCAACTAGGTTGCAGGATTAACGCACACACACAAATCAATTGTATTTCTTTTTTTTTTAATTTATTTTTATTGTTAGACTTTTTGGGGTGACATCTGTTAGATCAATTGTATTTCTATACACTGGCAATGAACAATGCAAAATTAAAATGAAGAAAATTTTACTTGTGGTAGCATTAAAAATAAAATATTTAGGAATTTAATAGAAGTGTAACAGATGCTAAAAATTGCAAATAAATTTAGAGAAAATCTAAATAAATTGAAAAATATCCCATTTTCATGAACTGGAAGATTTATCATTGTTAAGATAAGAATAATCCACAAATTGCTTTACAGATTTAATGTAATCTCCATTAAAATCTGAGCTATATTTATTGAAGAACTTGACAATTTCTTCATATAGAAAAAAATTATATTAAAATGCAAGGGATCTCAAATAGTTAAAATAATTTGAAAAAGAACAAAGGTAGAAGACTTACACTTCCCAATTTCAAAACCTATTACAAAGCTGTAACAATCAAATCTGTGTTGTGCTAGCACAAGGATAACATGCAGATCAATTGAATTGGAATTCAGTGCTCACAAACCATTATATTTATCATTAGTTGATATTTGACAAGGATGTTAAGACCATGAAGTGAGGAGAGAATATCTTTTCAACAAGTGGTGTGGGGACATCTGGATATTCATATTTAAAACAATGAAAGTAGATCCATACTCACACCATTTATAAAATTTAATTCAAAATGGACCAATGACCTAAATATAAGAGCTAAAACTATAAAACTCTTAGAACAAAATACAAGGTAAGTCTTCATGATCTTGGATTAAGCAACGGCCACTTAGATATGATACCTAATGCACAAGCAACCAAAGAAAGCAGATAAATTGGATTGCTTCAAAGTTTAAAACTTTTATACTTTGAGGATTCTATCAAAAAAGTGAAAAAGGACAACCCACAGAATGGGAGAAAATATTTGCAAATCATGTATCTGGTAGGGTCTAGTATCCAGAATATATAAAGAACTCTTACCATACAACAATAAAAACACAAATTACTTGATTTAAAAAATGGGCAAAGGGTTTGAATAGACACTACTCCTAAGATATACAAATAACCACATGAAGAAATGCACATTGGTCATTAGACAAACATCAAAATCACAATAATATAGCCCTTTGCACCTTCTATAATGCAAAAATAGATGATAACAAGTGTTAGTAAGAATGTACTTGGGCAGTGGTGTAGCTACTTGGGAAAACAGTTTGGTAGCATGTTTGTTTCTTATTGCTACTGTGAAAATTGTCACACATTTAGTGGCTTAAAACAACACAAACTTATTCTCTCACAGTTCTGGAGGTTAGAGGTTCATAGTTAGTTTCACTAGACTAAAGTCAAGGTGTGGGCAGGGTTGGCTTCTCCCAGAGGCTCTGAGGGGAGAATCTATTTTCTTGCCTTTTTTTCAGCTTCTAGTGGGATTGCCCTTGTTGCTTGGCTGTGATACTCCCCTCCTTATCTTTAATGCACAGCACACTAATCTCTGCTCCTGTTTTCTTATCACCTTCTTTGACTTGTCCTTCATCCTGCTTCGTATAAGGATCAATGTGATTATATTAGGCCCATCAGATAATCGAAATAATTTCCCCATCTCAAGATCCTTAATTATGTCTACAAAGTCCTTTTTTTGTCACATAAGGTAACATCCATAGGTTTGGGAGATTAGGAGATGGAGATATTTGGGGGGACATTACTCAGCTTACCATAGGCAGTTCCTCAAAGTTAAACACAGAGTTACCATATAAGCCAGCAATTCTACTCCTAGGTATATACCCATGAGAACTGAGAACATGTCCACATAAAAACTTGTACACAAACATTTATAGCAGCATTATTCATAATAGCCAAAAAGTGGAAACAATCCAAATCTCCCCCAACTAATGAGTGAATGAACCAAATGTGGTATATCCATACAATGAAATATTATTCAATCACAAAAGGAATGAAGCACTGATATGTGCTACAACATGGCTGAACCTTGAAAATATTATGCTAAGTGAAACAAGCTAGGCCACATATTATGTAATTCCATGTATAGGAAATATTCAGACTAGGTAAATCCATAGGGACAGAAAGTAGATTTATGGGCACCAGAGACCAGGGGAAAGGAGGTTTGAGGAGAGACTGCTTAATGGGTGGGTGGTTTCTATCTGAGGCGATGAATACGATCTGAAATTAGCTACTGGTGATGGTCATGCAATTTTGTGAATATACTAAAAAACACTGATTATATACTTTTAAAAGGGCGAATTCTGTAGTACATAAATTATATTTGAGATTTTTTAAAGGCATGCTATAACAGGATAAAAGGAAAAACAACTCATTTCATAGTTTTATCTTCCTTGGGTGGGGGCACTGTTAGGGACTGTTTTAGGTAAATGAAGCTAACTAGAGACACGGTGCTATCCTATAGCAATTCAGGAACAGTTACAGCCACTCTGTTTGATGGCTGGTAACACATCATTGGGTCCACTTGCCCATATTGCACCAATCTCTGTCCTCTAGTAGCCTAAACCTTGCAGAGTGCAGTGATGCACACGAACAGTTAAAGTGGGACACAGACAGCAGCAGATCAGGACAAGTACGTAGATACAACACTCTGTGAGTTCTAAGAAGGGAAACACTGGTCAGAGCATTCTGGATGGATTCACAAAAACAGTATTGGCTTTGAAGTCCACCCAGGATTTGACTGAGCGAGGTTAGGTGGATGGAGAAGGGAGACAGAGGACAGCATTCAAGCCATAGGCAAGTCTTTACATGTAATGTGAGGAGATGCCTCTGCTGAGAGATAACCTTTGTGACTCCTCATTTCCTGTTTCCGGCTGAGTGGCAGCAAGTGAATTTTCAATTAGAAGTAGCACTTTCCCTTTTAGAACAAATCCCAGACTCAGAGTCACAAAGATAAAGACTTTTAGTTTTCAGATAACACCACTTTAGCTCTAACCCCTTTCCTTCAAGACTCACCCCTTCCCTTCAAGACCTTCAATTAGAGCTTGCAAGTTCTGCATCAGTTTCAAGCCAGAGAAACTTACTAAGGACATATTTTACACACAACTGCTCTAAACCCCACCTTCCAACGTACCCCTTTAGTTGGTTGTTCAGAAGCTGGGTCAGGGGAGAGATTGGAGATATTTCTTCTCTTTAAAGCCTGCTCATCTTTCTTGGCCTTCCGGAGCTGCAGGCTGACTTCTATCCGCTGTTGCCGCCTCATCTAGCGAGGGAAGAAAGAATTGGAGCACTTGGAGCTGGGAAGTCAGGCCCTTACCACGTTTAGTCTTTACAACATGCTTCAAAGCATCTGATTTCATTGTACAGGTACAGCACACTGAAAGCATGAAGATCACGTAGCTAGTAAGTAGTCTCAGCTGGGTTTATCTGCTCTGCTTTCTCCTACTACATGACATCTAGAAGAACAGTCAGTCTTCCTCACAAAGTAAAGTAAGGTCATGGGCACCCTCGGCAGGCCAGGATTCTTAGCTGTAGAGACATCCGAGCAAAGCATCCTGTTGCCCCGAGCCTGAGCACATCTTCACTGGACTGATTAGTTCCTGAAGAGCAGGCCTGGGACTTTCAGTGATGGGGTGACCATTGGGGCTAGAATAGAACGATTAGGCCCAGGTGTCCCTGACCATCTCCACTATTAGGGAATCACTTTTTAGGTCATTCAAATCTTAATCCAGTCCTGAAAGTTTTGTTTGGACACCAGACTAAGGGAGATTGAAATTAAAAATAAAAACAACCCTTTTCTCCTTACAGCAAGTGAAATTCAGACATTGTATTATAGTATTGATAATCTTGGGGAAGTGATCTAACCTATATGGATAGATGAATTTTAGGTTGAAGACTTTTAAATATTAATTTAAGGAAGTTTACATGTATTAGACACTTCTGGTTTCTTAAATAAACCATGTATTTCTTGATTGAAAATAGGGTCACTGTGGCTTTATGTGGCAAGGCAGGGACACCTTTGGGGCCCCCAGAGCGAATTATATTGTTGACTCCTCAATAAGTGGCCCCTCTCTGTTCTCCCTTCTCACCTCCTGACCCTTCCAGCTGTTCTCCACAGAGGGGGTTCATTTCCTTTGTTCTAATTGGTTTCCTTTCATCTGTAGTGGTCTTGGAAGCCAGATAGCTAAGCTTGTTGAAGAGGATGTGAGTTAAGTGATTTAGCTCTGGGTGGTATCCTAACTGGCCAGCTGTGTGACATAGGGCTTCTTTCATCCTCAGCTGCCTTTCACATTCCCAAGGTGCACCCAACCTGTATGACATGACAGTCAAGATACATGGATGTAGGACACAGAACTGGAGCCAGGAGACTGAGACCAGAGGAACCAAAGGAGAATTAGAATCTACACACAGTATGGGCTCCCTGCCCTAGGCCTTCATGCTCAGCCCAGCAGCTGGAAGAACAGTCTGGAGTTTTCAGTTCCAAGTCCTATTTCTGCAAGGCATGCTCATTGGCCACACCATATTCCAAACATCTTAGCTCCCTGGTAAGCCTCCCTGACATGAGTAGCTGCAGTTAAGCATCTCTATGCCAGACATTTGATGCTGCTATGCAGTCCATAAGAGGTAGGTATCAGCCCTGTTTTATAGATGAAGAAACTGAAGCTCTGAGCTAATAGGTTCAAGGTCTCATGGACATCTTGATTGGAGTCCAGAGTTTCCTGACACCTGAGTCCTTGAGCTTTTGTCCTCCTCACCCTCAATATTTTATTTATGACAATTTCAAACATGCAGAAAAGTTGAAAGGATTATTTGGTGAACACGCTTGCACCTATCCACAATGAACGTTTTGCTTCTTCACCCCTCTTCTCCCCAGCCTCCACTCCATTTTTAATGCATTTCAGCCATGGGCTTTTTATTGTTCTAGTCCTGGATAGAGTGAGGCAGCTCTATCCATACTCACAGATGCATCTTTGCCTCGGTACTTAAATTTTCTCAGCCTCTCTTCTGGAGCTTCTAAAGTTGGCATATTGACAGGAAGGAGTAAACCACCTGTGGATAGGATAGTTACGAAGAGATTTTCAGTGTTTAGTGTGTGAGTTTCTATGTTAGGCCATCTGGGTTCTAAGCCTCTAAAGGACTCACAGTGGAATACAGAGCAAACTCAGAAAGTCCACTTTTAAAAGCATCAACATACCAGCTCAACAGGTAATAAGCACCATGGGAGCTCAGAGTGGACCAGTTCTGGGCTGCAGGAGGAAACGAAATGTCTCAAAGGCAGTTCAGCCTGGACTGGGACTTTGAAAGCTAGGGTAGGCTGGAAGTAAAGCACTAAACTCATCCATGTGGCTGTGTCCAAGGAGTTCTATACAAAGCATATGTGCAAGATGGTGAGAAATAAACTCAGCTACGACAGGAAGATGGCTCTCTCCTCCCACACTCAATCCACTAGCACATTGGGTCAGGACAGTCTCAAGCATGAGCTATTCATTTTAATTCTTTGGTAGACTGCCTCACCACCCCACCCGCAACCAAGCCACCATCATCTTTCACCCACATTACCACCACTGCCTCCAAACTACTCTCCCTGCCCCTACCATTGCCTTAGTTCAATCTGTTCTCTACACGGTAGCCATGTAATCTTTTAAAGCAGTGGTGTCCAACCTCTTGGCTTCTCTGGGACACACTGGAAGAAGAATTATCTTGGGCCACACATGAAATACACTAACACTAATGATAACTGATGAACTAAAGAAAAGGTTGCAAAAAAAAAAATCTCACAATATTTTAAGAATTTGTGTTGGGCTGCATTCAAAGCCATCCTGGGCTGCAGGTTGGACATGCCTGTCTTAAAGGAAAAGAACCTGATCATGTGATTTCTCCTACTGAAAAACCCCCTACTGAGGGCTCAGCGATCTTGGAAGCACACAAACTTCCTACGATGTATCTTCCCAGTTTATTTTCTCCATAGCTTTTACCATCAGCCAACATTTTGTTTCTTGTGCCTCTTCTCTCCCCTACTCCCCAAAATAATAGGAACATTTGTGTCTTAGGTACAATTCCTCAGCCTCTTCACAAAACATGGCACATAATATTGATAAGTAGGAACTCAAATATTCATTGGATGAAGGGGGTGGGTGATAAGGTCACAAAGGGAGTTGGCCTCCACTTAGAGGAGGTCATTAAAATTGGGCCAAATTTGAACTTTCTACAAGGCAGCAGGGAGTGGCATTTCTTATATGGATATAATGAATACCTGTTTATTTCCAAGTATACAGAATGGGCCAGGCTATAATATAGAAAAGAGAAAGCTAGGTAATAGACTCTATTCCTGGGTGTATAACAGCTGACAATGATTAGGTAGGAAAGACAAATTTAGACCTATCACCTTTGAAGAGGTAGTATAGACAACTCGGAGAATTTCCTAAGTAAGCAGAGAGCTAAGATGGATATCTTATGAAGTTAAACTCTATGTGAGAACAGAACAAGAATTGAGTCTTGGTAATACTCATATTAAGGCCCAAGAGAATGAAAATCTAGCAAGAGACCAGAAGAAAGAATGGAATTTGAGACAGAACAACAGAACATAGTATTAAAGTCACTGCCAGTGACAGTGGCTACCAGGCCAGGAACAAGTCCCTAAACCAAAGTGCCACCAGCCAGCCACAGCAAGATGGAACAGACCAGCTGAGGTTTTGTTGTGGTGACTTCATCTGTTTTAAAGCACTAGACTCCTTAGGAGCTTGGGCAAGAATAACCTACAATTTGTCTGCAACTCTGCAAATGGGAAATGCAAAGTACTTCCTGGAGGTGACCAATCAAGGCTATGACCCCCAGCACAGACCAGTTTGGAGACGTGGAGAGTGGGACTATGGTTCAAAGGAACATCAAGCAAGCTCTCAATGATTCTGTTAACAAGGTCATGCTGGCCACCTCTCCCATCCCTATGCAACCGCCCCCCCCACCCCCAAGTACAGGGGCCTCAGTGACATCCATAGTCCTTCAGTTGCTGTGTGTTTAGCAGGGGAAGCTAACCTCACAGAAGTTGGCTTAAGACAATCTTAGGCTCTAATTAGTTCAATTATAAGTTCAAGCTGAGGTGTTATTTCTCACAACACCTCAGAAGCCAGTGCATCAGGAAGAAGAGAGACCTGTATTGCAGGACAAGCTCAGCCCTGGAATAGCAGGCCAGAGAGTAACTATGTCCTATACTTTCATCTACTTTTAAGTAATCTCAAATTCCACCCCATAAGGAAGACAAGAGTTGCTTTTTATGACCAATGGGCAATTCATTGCTATTAATTATGACACCCTTTAAAACAACAACTCTAAAGAGGCTGTAATAACGAGTTTCAATGGGGTTACTAGTTGGGATCTGAGGTTTGGGTTTAATGAGAAACTATATCCTACATCTCCGAGAGATAAGACATATGGCATTTTATTAAGTCTGCAGTTGACTAGTATTATGGGACTATTTCAGAGAGCAATGGCCAAAACACATTGATTACATGCCAGGAACGTTGGACACTTAGGGTTAAATGAAGCAACATTAATCAGAAGGAAGGGATAGTCCCATTTTGCAGGTGGGAAACCATCCCAGACATCACGGGCTGCAGAATCCCCGAGTTTCCACAGCTGTGACACATCTGAGCCGGCACTTCAGCCTAAATCTGTCCACGCTATGGATCCCTGAGCTTTGCAGCCAACCATCTGTAACAAGGTCCCATTAGGAAAACACCAAGTCTCTCTGATGGCACTTAACATATGGGGTAAGATGTTGGAAACCAGGAAAGCACGTGTGTTAAGCCATGGAAACACTGAGGCTGCCTCTGAAATACTCTGCTATGTAGGTTGCCACCTCACTGTTGTCTCACCCACACTGTAAATGGCACGACCAGCTCAGTCCACGAGACTGTCTGAATGTGCATAAGAGGCCAGTTTGGTACAAAAAGATCAAATGCTTTTGCTTCTGGGGCTATCCAAGGCAGTGCCTCATTCTAGGACCATGACCATGGGAATCATCCACCCTTCTGCCACATTCCAGAAGGTATGGACAGAAGGAAACTTGGAAGTGGATCCAGAGATCTATAGGGCTGTCACTGCCCTCCAAATCAAATATTAAGTGGAAGGCCAGTACGACATGGCACAAGCAGAGAAAGCTCAACTTCAGATCAGAGAGGGGCCTCGTCTCTCCTTGAGGCATCTTGAGAGAGCAGGTTCAAAGTCACGGACTTGGCAGGACCCCTTCATCTGGGGACATTCTGCAAAGCCAGCTGCAAAGCAAATCCTTCTGGCTCTCAAAGCTTCTCCAGTCACAGCTCCAAGTGTGCTTCCTTCCCTCACATTGCTATTTGCAGCCTCCAGGAGAGCCCTGCCGTTCTGTACCACAGCTTCTCCAAGCCTCAGCTCCAGAGAAAGCCAACTGGTTATTGGGGCAGATGTCACCAACTTAGAGGCTTTAACTACACCCCCACCCCCCAGCCTCAGGCCAGCTCTGCTGCTTCCCCTACCCTGAGACCCCTGTCCTGGCTATCAGATGGCAGAGGCCTAGCTAAGGGACCCTGGCCAAGGTCCCTGAGTTACTTTCTCTGGTTAGGGCCTTACAGACCACTTTGCTTTTTTGTTTTTTTTTCCTATGCTTTTCTATATCTAGCCAAGCTTTGAATGTGCTCATCGTTCACGAACTGAGAACGGCGTTAAGAGATACATCTCAGCACCCAAGGGTTGGCTTCTCTAAAGCAGTATTTTTCTGATTTTAAACTAACACACTTCAGCAACACGTTGAGCATTAACTCCCAGTAACCCCACTCCTCCTTCTGGTTAACCTTTAAGGTCATACCACCCCTTTGGGCACTCGTGGCTCCTCACGTATGCTGAGGGGCTAATTACAGACGGGGACCTCGATACACGGTTTGGGGACCTGTTTCGCCAGTTCACCTCTCCTGTGGAATTGAACATATTTTCATGTCAGTATGTTCAGATCTACGTCACTAGCAGACACTTCTTTAAAGTGGGATTGTTTTAAGTGAAAACCACACCTGGGGTTGGAGTGCGTGAGGCTTATTCCCAGGAAGGCCGTAGCTGGCCTCTGCTGCAAGGCGCCACGAGGGCTGAGGTGGAGCCCCAGGCTGGGGACAGGGCCCCACCTCGGTGGTTTTTGGTTCCCTAAAGGGGGTTGCTAATATGGACAAGATACTTTCAGTCACTAGAGATGTCCGATGCAAGGAGGCACACGGCCAGGCCCCCTCCACGGCTCACGCTGGCCTGGGGTCGGGGTGGGTGTCACAGCAAAGAAGGAGGCAGGAGACCAGGTTCTCGCCCAGGTAATCCCACCTCCAAGACTTGGGAAGGCTTTGTGGGAGGGGGCAGAGTCGGGTGGACAATTCCCACAGGTGACCACGTCCCAAGGAATATTTCAAGGAGGGGAATATAAGCAAAGGCGCAGGGGACGCAGATCCACAGGCTGCTGGGTGGTCACGCACGGTCCACACACCCTGCAGCTCCCATCTGGGCTTTACAGAGTGAACAGACACCCGACGTCTGCCCCATCCTCCACATCTATACTGGAAACAAGCGAAGGGCCCTGAGCTCACTTCTGTAAACTGAGGCTGAGTTCAACAGGGAGAGACCCAGCCTTTGTCTGGGAGCTATTCCTCCCGGCAAGCCGCTCGCTGTGGGGAGGGCAAGACTGTGGCACCTTGCCAGGTCCCAAACAGCTTCGTGGTCATTACCTGAAGAAAAGCAAGGTGTCTGGTCAATGCCTAGACAGAGGGCTTGGAGCGGACACAGCCATACCAGGAGCACCCGGAACCCTCACACACAGGGAAGGCCAGCACCCACCTGTCACTCACCTGGCGGAGAGCCACAGTCTCTAGCTACCTGGTTGGTCTTAAATGCCCTCAGCATGTGGCAGGTGTTTGGGGTATTCGGCCCTTCCCCACAGGGCTGGTTTAAGACTGAAGTCAATGGTTCTTAGTCCTGGATGCACATTGGAATCATGTGAGAAGCTCTGAACACCGGGCACCTGGGCCCCTCCGGCCCAGAGACTGACTGTGCTGCTCTAGGGGGAGGCCCAGGTGTTCAGGTGAGTCTCATGTCCCCATGAGGCACAGATGGGAACCTCGGAGGTGATATGGACCTTCATGCTCTGCAGCTGCAGCCTTTTGAGAGCCTCAGGTGAACTCTTCAAGGTGAGGGGTGTGGGCATTTCTCTCCAGGAAGGGTTTGCATTTTGGGTGTTCAAATCTTCTGGAATCTGGCTAGTTTGAGAGGCTTCTTCCTAAATTTGAGTATTAGGCTTAAAGCTGCACTTGAACAGTCAATAAATGTTTACTCCCACGGTGGGCCAGGGGACAGGGTGGTGGGTTGGCTTCGTATTGAAATGGAAATCTGAACAAAATTTTATGTGTTTATTTAACAAATATTACTGAGTCCCTTCTATGTGCCAGGCCCAGACATGCAACAATGAACAAGATGACCTGGTCCCACCCTCCCATCAGAACCCTCCCAGCAGAGTGGGAGCAGGACAGCAAGAGGTGCAACACACGGCAGGGGAAGTCAGGGAGGGCTTCCAGGAGGAGGTGGTACTAAAACCAAGTCCTTGGGGAAAGCAGGAGTTAGGAGGTGGAAACCTGTGAGAAATATGCTCCAGGTAGAGGGCAACACATAGGAAAAGGCATTGAGGCAAAAATAAACAAAAAACAAAAAGCAGGCCACAGTTCTCCTGGGAACGCAGACCATTCAGGATTACCAGAAAGTGATGGGGTCAGGTGCCAGGACAAAGGTGGGCTGGTGCCCAGGGGAGGGGGCAATGGCAGCTGTCCACCCTGGTCCAGGCAGGAAGGGGTGGCACTGTCTGTGGGGGGTTTTAGATAAACAAATTACAAATCTGTTTTTTGTTATTATCACGAGCTAGAATTACTGTGAACAGTGTTGATGAGCTGTGCCCACCTTGTCCCTCGCTCTCTGAAAGTGTTTGGACATTGTCCTGAGGGCAGCAGGGAGCCTTCAGGACAAAGGGACGAAGTCCTACAGGCCTCTGCACGTGTGTGCTCCTGTTTGCATTGTTTTTATTTTATATTATGACAGTTCCAAATCCATAAGCAGAGAGAACAGTACGAACGAATCCTCAAGTAACGGTCACCCAGGTCCAAAGTCACCAACACCATCTCTTCCTTCTCTGCTCACCTTCTTCATTTCCTATTCACTGATTTTTCCTTGGTACGTTTTAAAGGAAATCTTAGGCATCCTATTATTTTACCCATAAACATGCAGAATGGCAGGTAGGACTCTAAAAAGTAAAACTAAAATGCCACGATCTCAGCTAACAAAATCAATAATCACTCCGAGTGTGTCATTTGGAATATTTCGGCGGGGAGGTCGCAGGAGGATTGTTTGGACGGTGGCCGGAGGGCGGAGGAGCAGACGGGAGGGAGCCGGTCTGGCAGTGAGCTTGGAGAGGGGGCGGTCTGACCCCAGGGCTCTGAGCGGATGGAGTTTGGACTTCAGGGTTGGACCCTCACACCCAGGTGCCTGAAGGACACTGAAAGGGGGACGCCGCGAAGGCCAGTGGGCAGGGCTCGGTGACCCATGGTGGTGAGTGGTGACAATAACAGAGAAGCAGGAGCTGATGCTGTGGTTTCAAACCGCGGTGGCTGGTGTGTGGTGTCAGAGGAGGGGACCTCAGGATGGCTCAGGGAGGCCTGAGCCCTGAGGGATCCGAGGCAGTCAGAGGGGTTGCCCCAGGTCTCCGAGTTCTGCTCACAGCGTTTGAGAAAACCCAGCTCTCACCACCTCCACCTGGGACCCAGGCCCAACAGGGTCCCTCTCATCATCACAGCTCTCCCTGCTCTGGCCTGGGTCTCTACAGGATGTTCCACACATGCAGCTGAGGGACGCTTCAGACATTTAGCCATACCACACTACTTTGCTGCTAGAACACACTAATGCTTCCCAACATCCCTGCAACCCCCCAGGAGGCCCTTCATGCTCTGCCCTGCCCCTCATCCTGATTCTTCTGCCCTCCCTCCAGCCACTCTCCTGCTGCAGCCACCCTGGCCTCCTCACTGTCCCTCACACATATGAGGCCCACACTGGCCTCAGGGTCTTTGCACCTGCTAGTCCCTGTACCTCCCTCACCCACTTCAGGTCTCAGTTTTTAGGAGATGATTCCTGGTCACCCTGTCTAAAATCAAACCTCACCCCAACCCTGCGTTGCCGTCTGACTGATTTCATTTTATTGTTCTCCCTAACAGCCACCTGCTAATGTGTGACCCGCCATACATTTACTGCTGGCTTCTTTTTCAACTTCCCTGCCAAAATAGAATGTAAGCTCCATGAGAGTAGGGGTACTCTCTGTTTTACTCGCTGCTGTATCCCCCACTGCTCATTCTTTTCGTTGGATGCACAAGTAGGCATGCCAGCCCCAAGGCCAGAACCCACTGGCCGTCACCCAGGATGCCCCCCGGGTGACTGTGGGCGGTGCTCATACGTTTCCAAGCCAAGTGTCGAGCTGGCGTCCTTTGAGTAAATCTAATTAGCTCTCCCCAACAGTGCCCACAGTCACTACTCAAAGGATTCGGAAAAACACATGGAGGTCACTGCGCTCTCCGCTCCTCCTGAGCCCAGTTATGTGTGAGGGCCACACTGTCCAGCCGAGTGGGAGTCTGACATTGGCCTCTCTCTTCCCATCTCCTTCCTCCATCAGCCCCACCCTCCACCGAGCCCACTGCTGGGCCCTCCCGACCTCTGCTTGGGACTGACACGTGGCGCCCCGGAGTCTGCTGGCACTTTCCTGTAGTATCTTTCCAACAAACTCTTACACTGAATTCTCGCCATTGGATTACCTGAACGGGTTTGTTGCCGGGCTTGCTTAAGCCACGCTCTGACATAGTAGGAATTACTAGTCCCATTTCACAGAGTGGGGAACTGAGGCTAGCAATATCAATGTGACTTGCTCAAGGTTACATAATGGGGAAAAGCCAGATCTGTTTGGCCCCATCTTGGCCTCAGTGCTTGCTCTACTGCCTGTGCTAAGGTCACGCCTGACTCTTTTTCTATAATGGTGGAAAACGCATCAAATTGACCATTTAAACCCTTTTCGAGTGTACAGTTCAGTGGCATAAGTACAGTCATTATAATTTGCAACTGCCATCACCATCCATCTCCAGAACTGTTTTCTTCTTGCAAAACTGGAATTCTGCACTCATCAAACACTAACGCTCCATTCCCTGCTCCCCGCCCCCCTGACAAACCCCCATGCTACTTTCTGTCTCTGTGAATTCTTTAGGCCCTCATATTGGGGGCAATCATACAGGATTTGTCCTTTTCTAACTGGCTTATTTAATTTAGCGTAATGTCCTCAAGGTCCGCCCACACTGTAGCGTACAAGGGCCGTCTGGAAAAAAATCCAGCCATAACTGCCTCTATTTTTCATAGTACATGGCTGGATACTTTCTGGACAGCCCTCCTGTGTCCAAATTCCCTTCCCTTCCCTCTGATTTCATTCTATGAAACAAGAACATGTTTCCCATGTTTCTTTGGTATCACTAATTCTGCTGTTTACAGTGATTTCCAAAGCACACAGTGCTGGGGGCAGAGAGGAGTATTATTATTGCCATCATTGATAATGGCCAGCACAGGGAGTAGTAACAGCAGACTGATTTCTGCTCAGTTTTCATTTTTGTTTTTAAATCCTTTACAGTTAATGCACCCACTTGTGGCCCATATCCCTGGCCAGTTGCTTTCACCATCTCCCCAACTTGGTACTGAAACTGAGGGTCCCGATGACTTTCATTATTAGTTTTAAATCCTAGCTCTAGAAACTGTCTCTCTCTTCCCCCCTCCTTTGGCCACCCCTCTCTCTCTGAGACCTAGTCTTTTCCCGGATAATCAGCAACTCCCTAGGCAAGAGAAGAAAGTAGTTCAGACCTGACTAATGGTCACACAGTCTGGATTTTGGCTGGCTAAAGATAACATCTTGGTCTAAGTTATGTTTCAGCTCCTGAGCCCTAAGGTGGAATGACCCCCTGGCTACTTTCCCATGAGACCAGACAGAGGGACACTGGAACAGATCTCAGAACTGTCCTCAAGTCCTGAAGAAATGATTTATTAACCTTACCTCACCTCCGACCAATCAGCTCCCAGTACAACCCCAAACCCCTAACCCACGGTGTCATGTGATTTTGCCCTGTAGCATCTGTAACCTACATGCCATTGGGGAGTTGGGTCTTTGGACAACAAGCTCGTCGTCTCCAAACTGGCCAATTTGATATTATATCTTTCTATACTGCAAACTTCTGCTTGTGTATTTCTTTGGGCCAATGTGTGCATGCAGACTGACTCATTAAAAAAAAAAAAGCCCCCCCCCCCAAAAAAAAAACCAAAACCAAAACCAAAAAATCATTGGGGTTCTGATAATAGTACATCAGTGGTTATTTATAAATGCCTATTTATTATATTATTAATACAAAAAGGGTTTAAAAACAAAGAATTACTGAATTGGAGAGTTGATGTCACAACTCCACTGGGAATTTAGGGACTGTTTTGTGCTCAAAGTCAGTCTTTGGCGATCCACTGGCTCCTGGTGAAGGCAGCTGTCAACACCCTTGGCTTCTGCGAGGGTGAGTTTGTGTGTGTTTCTGTGTGTGTGTGTCTGTGTGTCTCTCTGCATGTCTGTGCATAAGTGTGCTCACATGTCGGAGAGTTCCCAGGGTCTGGGGGGCTTTAACTTCCCAGATGCTGACCTGTAAGGAGCTAATTTTAGGCTCTTGGTAGATGCTAATCGGCTCAGAGCTGGGGATAAAGAGGAAAGGGGGTATTAAAGAAAGAAAAAGGCAAGTGGGGAGACAGCACAGGAAACTGAAGGCTGATTATGTATCGGATCTGAGGGCTCTCCAGTAAAATCTGAACCTGAGTCCCTCTATGCAGTAGTCATTTCCTAAAAATGTGTTGTATTATGGGCTGGTTCAGCACATGGCTCCCAGTTCTTCTCATCTACCTGACTGTCCTAAGCTTTTTCTTTATTGGAGGTGTGGGGGCAGTCTACAGAATTTTCTCTTCATTGGGCCCTCAGAAAAGCAGAAGCATAAATTGCACTCAGAGTCTAGGGTCGCGTGTGGCCTTTGCCCGACACCATGCACCTCAGGAGCGGGGCCATGGATGAGGCTCCATGTGGGAGCAGCTACTGGGCACCTACTCAGTGCGGAAGTGAACCAGGCAGGGTCCCTGCTGCCATGGAACGTAGAACTCACGGCTGTGACCACCTGAGTGCCTGCCTAGGCTGTAATAATCACACAGGGCCTTTTGTAAATTATTATTAGTATCACCTCACCTGTGTAATGACCTGATAAGCTACAGGAGTATCATCCCAGATAAGGAAGGGAGGTAGGTATTCAAAGACAGCACTGTGTCCACCTGATGTTCCTACTCCGAGAGGGCTCCAAGGGGGACACAGAGCGTGGGAGAATGAGGTCAGTTTGCTCCAGCCCAGTCCTTGGCCCAGAGGGAACACCATGAGCAAGTGCTGACGGGATGGCTGGCTGAGTGAATGGATGGGTGATGGACGGATGGATGGAGTAAGAGATTACCCAGCTGAGTGGGACTTTGAATCCACTGAGCTTTTCAGATATGTTAACCTTGGGAGATTCACAGAAAGTAAAGACACTCTATCTTTTGGAAAAATAAGAATAAATGCTTCTTGATGAAGAGGAATGATGCTGGGGTGGGGGGTGTGGTGGTGAGATGAAAAGTTGAAGTGTTTTGAGGTATTTTTGAGATAATAAAATAAGAACAGCATTTTAGTGCCACATAAAATCAAATTGAGATATAAGTCTAAATGCTATAGGAAAAAGAAATGCTGCTGAGGAAATTTATCTTCTGTAAATTTGACCATTGTATTTGTGGGATTCCACGGAACTCATGATTAATTGGGAAATCTCCAGTTGGCTTTGAATCAGAGACATTTCAAGCTGAGCTGAATTCGGAGAACTCCTTATCCAGGTGCCAGCTTGTGTCTGCCCCCAATTCCAGAACACTTCATTTAGAGAAGCCTGTGCTAGGACTTATGTTCCATGTCAGAGCCTGTGAGGAAGCTTCCAGCAGGGGCCTGTTGGGCTCTCCCCTCTCTGAGATGACCCTGTGGAATTCCAGGAGTCTCTGGGGCAAGGGGCTCTTTCTGGGCCCAGGCTTCGTGTCCATGTTTGGCCTCAAGGAACACACTGTGAACTTGTCTCCACTTCACAAGACTTCATCCTGCACCACTCCCAGGAGAGCACTAATCCCCCATTCTCCAAGGTGGCAAACATCATCTGCAACTGTAGTTTCTGAAAAAAGCCAAGAAGGACCTTCCAACCAGCACCCTCTAGCAGAAAACCAGAGTCTTAAGATATACATCCACTGACGTTTACTTCCTTTTTTATGCGTGCGGGCACACACACACACACACACACACATCAGATCTTTCAAAGAGTCCTCACTGAAAAACCTTCAGGAAACATACATTTAAAGAAAGTTTAATTTAAAAAATTAACTGAAACCCTACCACCCAGAACTAACAGGTGTGATCACCTAGCTGAGCATCCTTTTAGATAGGCTTTTGGTGCATTTGTTCACAAAATGAGTTCGAGCTGATCTATAACCTTAAGAAAATAACCCCAGCAGTATGCTGTGGGCCTTGCTCCATACCAACCAACACAAATTTACACTGTCAGTTTAAAAAATATCTACTTTATTTCACTTTATTAACTAATCCCCTGTGGCTAGACATTTAGGTTGTTTCCAACTTTTCATTCTCACAGTTTAACCAAAAGTGGTTTCCTGCAGAAATTCCCCCTCTACTCCTTTCTATGGAAAGCCAGCTCTGAGCTGCCTGAAAGAAGGAGGGAGGAAGGAGGGGAGGAGAGAAGAAGGAAGGATGGCCTTTGGGCTTCTAAAGAGCCTCCCTCAAGGAACTGAGGCAGGAGCCAGGGTGGGCAGTGCTCTGGGCCCAAGGCTGGTGGTCAGGCCAGAAGCCTCAGGCTTGTGCCAGCTGCTCTTCTTCAGATCAGAGGGATCCAGAGCCTGACTACCCGAGAGGGGTGGATCTAGCCTGTGTGTGCCCCCGCAGCCTAACAATAACCTACCCGCCCGAAGAACACCAAGGCCTGCAAAATCTACTCTGACTCCGTTCTCTCCCCTTCCACTGCCAGCCCCGAGCCAAGTCATCAGAACTCGTGACTCCAGCCCTGGACCTTGCTCAGAGGAGCCTGAGCTCCAGGGAGGCAGCCCAGGCACAAGTAGATGGGAGGGGGATTTTTTGGAGTCTCCATTCTGAGTCATCTGGGGAGACCCTGAACATGTAGGTAGCATACACTACTTAAATGCATTTTCAAGATAAGCCACAGACCAGGAAAAAAATATTTACAAAGCACATAGCCCACAGCAGTCTTGTATCTAGAATATATAAAGAACTCTCAAAATTTAATAACAAAACAAACTACCCGATGATAAAAAATAGGCAAAAGATCCAAACAGAGACTTCACCAGAGGAGAGGTGGGTGGCAGATGGGCTTGTGAACAGATGTTCAACATTAGTTGATGATTAACATTTTTAAAAGCATTTCCAAGTACATAACCCCACTCATCATTTCATAACTTCTGTGAGGTTGTTATTGTTACCCCCATTTTATAGTGAAGAAATGGGGGCTTGGGGAGGGAGGTTAAATGATTTGCCCCAAGTCAGAATTGAGAGTCAAGGCATGGAACTCTTCCTACTTGGGAGGTTTCTGCATTCTAAGAATGTTGTAGAAACCAACACTTAGTGTCCAATTGGATAAGGCCACACTTCTCTTTTCAAGCAAGAAGAGAAGGCCGTACCCCCCGACATACCCGCCAGCATCCTGACCTGCCTCATAGGCAGTAGGACCAAGCATAGGACCTGCCCCATGGGTGCCCCGTGAAGAGAGGAGCAAGTGACTGTCAAATGGCCAATAGCAGGAATTCTCGGAGGCTGGGGAGGGCCTGCCCTTTGGACCTGCCACAGCTGGTGCTTGGCTTCATAGAAAGGGGCCTGTTCCAGGAGCAGCAGGTCCCAGCCCAGGGCCTGGCACACAGCAGGAAATCTGTAGCTTTGGCTTCCTTGTCCTGGATCTAGACAGGGGCCTGACGTACTTCAACTTACCTTGACTGAGAACTTGGTTCCAGCTGAGGCTCTGGGCCCTGGTCCTGGCACTAGGAGACCCTCCAAGGGCACTGAGGGCGGGGGACTTCAGGCGGACAGAGGAGCAGAGGGCACAGGAATGACCAGGGTGCCACCTCTCCACCTATGTCTCCTATCCTCCTCTGTCCTGCCCATTCCCTTGCCTATTATTCATCCATTATAGTGCTCAGCAAAGTGTTTCCCACTAGAGACCAAGGGGCAACACTGCAAACTCCCCAAAGGTGGAGAAAGGGGGAAGAGGGGGTGGGGTGGGGAGAGGCTGGCATACAAGGGCTAGTGGGCCTACGTCCTAACTTGGCTATTCAGCTGCAGGGCCCAGTCCTCTGTGTATTCCAAGTCCAGGGGTTTCTGGAGGTGGATGCCAAGAATAGTTCCCATTTCCACTACCACGCAAACAAAGTACTGGGTTTGCAGTCATTCTGCCCATCACAGGGCTCTGGCTTTCATTCATTCAACAAATACTGGTTGATCATCTAGTAGATGCCAGACACTTTACATATGAGTATATGAGCTCATTTAATTCTCATACCAAGCCTATTTGGTAAGAACCACTATTATCCCCATTTTATAGATAAGAAAATTGAAGCACAGAACTGTCACAGAGCTAGTATTGGTCAAACCCATAGAATCTGATTTCAGATTCCCAGTTCTTGACAACTACACTCTATTGCCTCCCAGAAAAGGGACGAGGACAAGTCCTTGCCCACACTATGCTTACATTCTAGGGTGGAAAGAGCCCAGAAATCATCTGGTAGAGCTATAATGCATTGTTGAATAATGCTAAGTGCTAGAAAGAAAAAAGCCATGTCTCAGATGCTGACTTGCTGTGTGTCTTTGGGTAAATTGCTTTATTCTTCTGAGCCCATTTTCTTATCTGCTAAAAGCAGATCATTATCATATGCCCACTCACCTGCCCAGGCTGTCGGAAGGATCAAAATGAGTTAATAAATATGGGATTCCTTTGTTTTTATTTTATGTGCTGACACCAACCCATGATTCCAGGGAATTTTCTTTCCTCCAGGGCAGTGGTCCTCAATCTTTTAGGCACCAGGTACTGGTTTCATGAAAGACAATTTTTCCATGGACTGGGGTGGGGGTATGGTTTTGGGATGATTCAAGGGCATTATATTTATTGTGCAATTTATTTCTATTATTATTGCATTGTAATATATAATGAAATAATTTTACAACTCACTTGCCATCATAAACCCTGCCACCAGGTGTAGTTTGTCACTTGCCACTCACTGATAGGATTTTGATGTAAGTCTGCTTATATCAAACCTCCTGCTGTGTGGCCAGTTCCTAACAGACCGTGGATGGGTACTGGTCTGTGACCTGGGGGTTGGGGACCCCTGCTTTATATATTGTTTGTCTAACTGGTGGTATGGTGTCTTCATATAGTGAATCCTTCTGGGTGAGCATTACCATGCACTACGAAAATTGTCACACTTAGTGCTCACTCTCACATGGACATTTTCATGTCTTTATCTCAAATCTCCTTTTTCCTGATCTTCCAATCTTTCTTCTTCCAGGTTCCTGACTAGTTTGCTAAGCTACCTGCCATTGCCTGTGATTCTGTGTATTTTCCAAGCTCAGCTCGGGCAACTTCTCTTTTCATGAAAAGTAGATGACAGATCACTGCCCAAATCGTTCCCCTTTGGAGTTCCCCTCCTTCCCGTCTTCCAAGGCTTGCACCAGCATATCAAGCCAATCCATTTGTAAACCAAGCTCAAACTTTTTATCCCCCATCAGCTAATGATAATGGATCCCCTGTGTGACCTGAAGGAGAGGTAATGGTGGAACAGTAGTGGATGATGTCAGTGTCTAGGCTACCTGCTTATATAGTTCATTTGTTCTGTCCAGTCTTGCTTGTTCTTGATTCTATATGTAACACTTCCAACTTTCTATAGCAGGGGTCCCCAGCCCCTGGGCCATGGACTGCTATTAGTCTGTGGCCTGTTAGAAACCAGGCCGCACAGCAGGAGATGAGTGGCAGGTGAGCAAGTGAAGCTTCATCTGTGTTTATAGCCACTCCCATTGCTCACATTACTGTCTGAGCTCCACCTCCTATTAGATCGGGGTAGGGCATTAGATTCTTATAGGAGCACGGATCCTATTGTGAACTGTGCATGTGAGGATCTAGGTTGTGGGCTCCTTATGAGAATCTGATGCCTGATGATCTGAGGTGGAGCTGAGGCAGTGATGTTAGCACTAGGGAGCAGCTGCAAATACAGATTAACATCAGCAGAGAGGTTTGACTGCACAGAGACCATAATAAATCAACTGCTTGTAGACTCATATCAAAACCCTATCAGTGAGTGGCAAGTGACAATTAAGCTGCATCTGGTGGCAGGCTTCATAGTGGCAATTGAGTTGTATAATTATTTCATTATATATTACAATGTAATAATAATAATAATAGAAATAAAGTGCATAATAAATATAATGCCCTTGAATCATCCCAAAACCTTCCCCCCTCCCTAATCCCTGGTCTGTGGAAAAATTGTCTTCCACAAAAACAGTCCCTGGTGCCAAAAAGGTTGGGGACTGCTGTTCTATGGATTTATTCTGGGCCTTCATAACCTTAAATTGTGGTGGATTTGACAGCAATCAGCTCGGGGTAGGCTGTTTCATGAGCATGGTCACTTGATCAGAACAATATAAATTTCCACTGCATTGTGTCTGCATTGTGATTCTTGCATGAGGGTTTGCCATAAATCTAACAGCACCTTTTTGTATGACTAGTATTTCCAGTACTATGGGATCTGTCAGGTTATATGGTCTGAGAGGCAGGGCTGTTTGCACTGCTACCCGGATCAGTAGATTCAGCAAAATCATTTCAACTACTTAGGCCCCACTCAAAGATGATAGCATTTCATGTTACACAGATTGAATCAGAGGATTATTCTTAGTAGTGGAATATACTGTATCTACAGTCCAAAGAGTTCTCTTCAGCACTGTGCTTCCTTCTTCATGGTGGGAAGTGCAAGTGTAAGAAGCAATCATTTGTGCTGTACTTTGAAGGGGATGTCTTAGAATGCCCTAGGACGCTGGTCCTGAAAATGTTACTAATGTGATGAGCCCTTGAAACTTCTTAGAGATTGTCTCCCCTTTGGAGTGCTTATGTCTTACCAAGGCCTTCCACAAATAGTATTTATTTTGCTCATCTTACCCAATTAGTATGCTGTTATCAATATAGTGATAAGTGTGATGTTCTGCAGGATGTCCCGCCAATTTCCATGTCTTTAGAGTATATTAGGATAGAGGGAAGGACAGTTACCCCCACTTTGAGGTGAGAATGTGGAAGTATGGCTCGCATAGGAGCTGCCTAGTAGCACTGTGTCTGGTCTATTTTCAAAAGCTCTACCAGAGTGTTAAATCCTGTATGTTGGTAGAGTGTTTCTTAATTAATAAACTTATATTCCACATCCTTGATCATGCAGCCTCATAATCCAATGCCCCACACAATTGCTCGTCTCCTGACGGTACATACTGGTTAGATTCTGTAATTCCTTTTGGATATAGTTCCTTTTCTTCCTTATCAGGCTCAGTACACCAATGGCCTGGTTTTGCCGCTACTTAAGCCTATCTTTGGGCCTAGGTACCAAGAGGGAAGATGGGGGGAAATCCTGGGGGTGTTCATGACTTGCTGAGGAAAAGCCTCTGCACTGTCTTCAAAAAATAGGGAAATGCTAGTCATTAAGGAATCTGAGAATTCAAAATTTTTGGTGTCATCAACCCCATCCTATGTGTCATGGTCCCTTTCCTAACCAAGGCATTGACCTTGGCATAGAAGATGTGCAATGTTTAAGAATTTAACCTTTGGAGCTCTGATACTCTTAATGTTAAGTGCTAGTCCTTAACTGCAGGAACTGAGGGCCTCTCTGAGTGCTACCAAAAGATAGTAAAAGGATAATTGGCAATTTAAAGCTTTTATACTTAGCTTTAAATTGCCAATTGTCTTTTTACAGTTTTGCAATTGTCATCTAATTCTTTCACCTTTACAATTAGTATTTCCCCCATATTTTCCAAATGCTTGATATACCTAAGGTGTTCCTTTCCACTGGTATACGATCCCAGTTCACCACTGGTGAAAGTCCTAACAATTGCCAGCAGCTGTCTGCGCTCCATTTTCTGGAAGTGATGAGATCTTCATTACTAGCCCAACAGTGGATGATCCAGCTCCCAAAGCCCATTCACATTGACTTCCTTGGATCATTCCTGGCAACAAATGTCACAGGTTGTTTTTCTTGGAAGCGGACTCTAAGATAAATGGGAGCATGCTGAAGACTTAACAGGAACTGATAATGTTATTCCTTCAAATATTCTTTCTGCCCTACTCTGTCTTGCCTTTCCTCCTTGGGCACCAATTACACTTATGTTAGCTCACTTGAGATTGTCTTACAAGTCACTAAGGTTGTCTTCATACTTTTAAAAATCTCTTTCTGTTATGCATGCAAAAAATGAAATTAGGCCACTTTTTTACACCATATACAAAAACAAAGTCAAAATGGATGAAAGATTTAGTATAAATTAAGACCTTAAACCATTAAACTCTCAGAAAAAAACATAGGCAGCAAACTCTTTGACATTGGTCTTAGCAATATTTTTTTGAATATTTCTCTTAGGGCAAAGACAACAAAAGCAAAAATAAACAAATGGCACTACATTAAACTAAAAAGCTTTTATACCACAAAGGACAGCATCAACAAAATAAAAAGGCAACTACCCAATGGGAAATGATACTGGCAAATGATGTATCTGATAAGGGGTTAATATCCAAAATACATAAAGAACTCACACAACTCAATATCAAAAAATAAATAAATAAGTACTCCAATTAAGAAATGGGCAGAGAACCTGAATAGAAATTTCTTCAAAGAGAACATACAGATGGCCAACAGACATTTGAAAAGATGCTCAAAGTCACCAATCATCAGGGAAATGCAAATCAAAACCACAGTGAGATATTCTTTACATCTGTTAGGATGGCTATTATCAATAAATCAACAAGAGTGTTGGTGAGGATGTGGAGAAAAGGGAACCATTGTGATCTCTTAGTGGGAATGTAAATTGGTGCAGCCACTATGGAAATCAGTATGCAGATTACTCAAAAAATTAAAAACAGGACTACTGTATGATATAGTAATTCCACTTCTGGGTATTTATCTGAAGAAATACAAAACACAAATTCAAAAAGATATATGCACCCTTATGTTCATTGTAGCATTATTTACAACAGTCAAGACATGGGAGCACCTAAGTGCTATCCCATAGATAGATGAACGAATAAAGAAGAGTTGGTACATCTATACAATGGAATATTACTAGGCCATAAAAAGAATGAAATCTTGCCATTTGCAACAATATGGATGGTCCTAGAGGGTATTATGCTAGGTGAAATAAGTCAGATAGAGAAAGACAAATACCATAGGATTTCACTTATATATGGAATCTAAACAAAATAAATGAAGAAACACAACAGAAAGGAACTCATAGATACAGAAAACAAACTGATAGTTGCTAGAAGCGAGGGTGGCTGGAGGGATGGGTGAAAAAGGTGAAAGGGATTAAGAAGTACAAACTACCAGTTATAAAAATAGACATGAGGATGTACAGTACAACACAGGGAATGTAGCCAATAATATTGTAATAACTATGTTTTTGTGTCAGTTGGGTACAAGATTTATTGGAGTGATCACTTCGTAAGGTATCTAACCACTACGTTGTAAACTTGAAATTAATATTGTATGTCAACTGTAACTGAAAAATAAGTTAAAAATTAAATTAAGAAACTAAAGTGGAGATAACCCCCCAAAATCTTTGTTCTTCACATTAGATAATTTCTATTAACCTGTTTATAAGTTCACTAATCATTTCTTCTACAACATATAATTTGATGTTTAGACTATGCAGTGAATTTTTCACTTCAGATATTGTACTTTTCAGTTTTAAATGTTACATTTGTTTATTGTTTTGTCTTGTTAATTTCTCTGACAATATTCTCCATCTGTTCATTTTTATGACCAGACTTCACGTTCTTAAATGTACTTATAATAACTGTAATAAATTTCTTTTCTCTTAATTCCAACATCTGGATTTTCTTGAGGTCTGTTTCTATGTACTGGAGCATTTTGAACAGAAAAGTGATGTACTCTGGATTTTATTTTTAAGTACTACTCTGATTGTCATGTGGTAAATGGACTTTAAAGGCACAAAAATCAGAGTGGGCACCGCTTCTGAGGACAGTATTATAGTCGGATCAGGGATGATGGTGGCTTGGTCTTGGGTGGTAGCACTGGTGTGGATGAAAGGGCTCTGTCAGGTCTTGCCAATAGACTGAAAGGAGCACCTTTAACAACCCAGAATAGGTACCTTTTGTAATCAGTCATTCCTGGAGGAAGTACCTTTGTCTGATTAGCACACATTTCCAAGTCTGCATACAGAAGACCTTGCGAGGAGTGATTATGTGCAAAAATATCATTTTAGGTCTGATGGGTTCAGACAAGTTTTAAACGGAATCTCTCAGTTTCAGGAGCAGCCAGAAAACAGACTATTTTCAGTAGCTTGTGTACAAGTGAGTAATAAAGGCCGGAGGATCGTTTTAGCATCACTTTAAAGCAATGGGTCTCAACTGGGGGTAAATTTGCCCCTCCCCCCCACCCCGAGATACCCGGCGAAGTCTGAAAACACTTTGGAGTGTGAAGAGTGGGTAGGAATGGAGTGCTACTGGCATCTAGTGGATAGAGGGCAGGGATGCTGCTGCAAAACATGGGCAAATACAAACGATAGCGCCCTCATGAAAAAGTAGCATTCATTCCAAATGTCAGCACTGCCAGTTGAGAAACGCGGCCTTAAAAATAATTACATCGTAGGAACTGGAAGCCCCTAATATCTAAAACCTAATTTTATGTTTAGGCTCATGCGCCTATCTTCCCAGGACACGAAGTTAAGGAGACTTTGCTCATGTATGTTTTTCTAATGCCAGCTAATTATAGTGTCTTACAGTGTTTATAAGGCAGAAGATTTTAAAGTCCTGATTTTTACTCTTAAACCTCTTTATATTTTGAAATTCCCATTCCAACTTCTCCCGGAAATTGGGCTGAACTAAAAAGGGAGGTTAAGATTTCAAATGCATTCATTACTAGAGATATTGTGTTCCATGTGACTGGAAAAAAAAACAAGAAATTCTGAGTATCGGAATGGCCCTAAGGAAGCATTTTTAGCTGCTGTTCTTAAGAGTATCAGCCTGTGCTATTGGTTTTAAGATTACTGCTGCCATCTTGGGAGGGGACTTCATACCTCTAATCAAGGCCGACGGGTAATGCGTCCCAGCCAGTTCAGCCCGGCAGCCCAGGCTCAACTCTGAATTCCCTGAGACACCGCTCATTCGAAGGTGGGGGAGCGGGGTGGAAGGGGTGTGCTAAACCTTATCTGTGGACTAGAGCACCGGGGCAGCAGAGGCGGCTCTAGGGTCTGCGAGGCGAACGGCCTCCCGACGGTCGGAGAGGCGGCGGCAGCGGCCGCTGGGAAAGTGCGAGGGGCCGGGCCGTGCGGTGGGTGCAGGATCGTGCTCATGCGCGCACCTCGGCCCCACAGCCCGCCCGCCACCGAGACCCAGCTCTTCGCCTTCTCGAGCAGGCGGCGCCGGCTAGCGGGCGGGCGGGCGGGCGGCACCGGCAGGCGGCTGGGTGCACTCGGAGGCCGCAGACGATCGGGGAACACGTCGGAGGTGGCCGTCCCCAGACTCCTCGACAGCGGTGGCGGGGTCGTGGAGGCGCCGTCGGGCACGGTCCCAGGCTCTTCTGCTTCTCGGTCTTCAGCGCAGCTCTGGTTCCTCAGCCTGTACGGCGACCAGCTCGACGTGCACAGCTCTTCGCGGAGGAGAAGGGCCAGTACGTGGACCTGCCCAAGGGCTTCGCGGTGAGCGAGAGCCGCAAGGTGCGCCTCGTGCCGCTCCAGATCCAGGTGGGCCCTGCAGGAGGGCCGCCCGCCCCGCCCCACTGCCGGGCCCTGGGTTCCTGTTTTCACAGAGCCCTTCGGGTGCCCCAGGCGCCTCGTCTGGTTGAAAGGGCCGCGCCGCTATCGCTCGCTAGCTTAGGGACCGCCCAGAGAATGTGCCTGTCCGAGGGTGGCGGTCACCGGCTGTCCTCGTCGAGGCGGGGCCCTGGGCTTCTCAGATACGCGCGGCGCGCTTGCTTGCCCCGACATGTGTGTGGTCCTCAGCCGCCCACATCCGTCTGGCGTGCGCGGAGGAAGTCCCAGCCCCCTGTGTGACCAAAGGGCTGCACAGCCGTGGCTGTGTTTTTATAGCATTTCGGGGCGATGCAGAACCGGCGATGCAAAGCGATTGTGGAAGTACCGGCCTAATTAGGGTTTGTTCCCCGGAGTCGTGTTCCCCACGTGCGGAAGCACAAACTTCAGGTGTCAGCCCCGTCCCCTCACTCCTCCCCAGCTTTCGGTTTCTTGAGCTTAACTTCCCTCAAACCTTAAATGAAATAAACTTTTGCTTAGTGTCTTAGTGTCTTCCCAGTATCTGTCAGCTGACGCTGATTCCGATATGCGCCCCCTACATTGAAAAAGTCATTTGCATATGACTGCAGGACTACAATACCTTCTGAAATAATCAGCTTGACTAGACCATGATTTCCTGGTCGTGCTGCCTGAGAAAATTGTGATGTTTGAGGACTATTTTATACTTTGAAAATCTTTTTTTAAAAAAACTATGCTTTCATACTACAGCAGGTTGGTCTCCTGTCTTCATTTACGCTGAGAAGATTCGCTGGAGGATTTATATTTTTGAAAAGAAAGCACATGAAGTATGGTTTAGGTACTCCACTATCAATAGTTTTTTTCTCTAGTTAAGTAACTGATAGGCCGTTTCCTCGGAAGACCAAACTGAAATGTGGGATTTAGGATTAGAAGGCATTGTAATATGCAAGTGTCGTTTTCCAAAGATCATTCCCTATTTCTCCCCCCAGCCCCACCCCCACCAGCTGTAGTTGGCCGTGGAATTGGCTTTGTTTCCTCTTGCCCCAGCAAGAGGAAGCTTCCAAAACAGGTATTTTAACAAGAGTCAAATTCCTGTGTTCTTAGGACAAAGACTTTGAGAATCCACTGTCCACGCCTGCAGAGCCTAGGGGAGGCAGATGGTCTCCCTAGAATTTGCCCTGCTCCCATGTGGAGGATTGGGAGTATGGTGGTTCCGAGGTGTTTTCTACTCTCCATTTTTCATGTCTTCAAGAGTTTCATGGCTGACACCTCTCTGCAGCCTTCCTTATCAGTCTTATTGTTGTCAAAATGCCCGAGAAGTTGGATGCACCTTTGACAGCAGTTAATAAAGGCGAAAACTCAACTACTGACGAGGCTGTCTGGAGCTGTACTGAGGAGGCAGACTTCTTTGCAATGATGTCCTGTAGTGACTGGGATGGAGGAGGGAATGGCACCTAATAAGGTGTGGTACCAAACTAGCCACTCCCCACATTTCTAAGTGGTTTTTTTTTCCCCCAAGATAGGATTTTTTTTTTTTTAAACTTTAAGGCCTTGGTCTGACAGCTCGTTTTACTGAACCATTCTGGAAATTAGTAATATATATGTATGTGTATACTTGATATATCTTGTACATTCTCAAAAAACCTTCTATTATTCAGGCCACTTTTGGCTTTTGAAATATTTTGCTTGGTATAGGAGATAACATATAGTTAGTTTTTTGTAGTGATGTTTAAGATAATAAAAAAAAAAGAAAAAATAATTAGAACAATCACATTACACTATTCTGTTCCATCCTTTTAAATATGTTATTTTTTCTTACTAAATAGTGAAAGTATTAAGTCTCTGTTATATAATACTTTATACATTTTAAAATATTTTTCTTTTATATCATTTCATTTTAGTAATCATAATACTTTGACTTCTTCAGCTAGGTGCCTCCCCCAGCTTGAAAATAGATAATGTGGAGTACACATACATCAACACAAACCCTACACATAGACCCATTTACTTATTCTGAGAACTATCTACATCCACATGAGAAGATATATATTTTTATATATGCACACATACATATGTGTCTATTATATGTATATACTCCCAGAAGAGAAAAGGAAGCTACTTCTTTTCATGACCATTTTACTATATAATTTTGGAATATGGACATTTTATGGCTAGATGAGACCATAGAGATCATTTCACAAACAATTCAGTGGCAGCTGTAAGTGCCTGGTACAGTGAATACCAACATTCATAAGACCCAATTCTTGTTCCTTATCAAATAATCTAACTTTCATTTTGCAGACAAGCAGAACATACAGAAAATTGCCCAAGGTTTCACCATGACGGTAGAGATAGAAAAGCACATGGGGGTCCTCTGTTGCAGCTGACCACAGCATTCATTTTCTCTGTGCTTAATGAAAATACTGAGCAGAGTGTAAAACAAGCCACACACTTGAGCTTGTAATAGCATTTGCTTTGATGCTGTTCATTGTTCTTTGGAATAGATACCTGTCACTTAGGAAGATTCAAGTAGTGAGGGCATGCTACTGGGATGGATGGTAGTCCCCTTCTCCCAGAGGGAGGGACAAAGAGCATAAGTTTGGCTACATGTAGTCCACTGCTTAAATAATGTGACTTGTTGCTTCTCCAAATGTAAACCTTAGACTGGAGCCTCTGTGGTCTTGGCTCAAATACTATATATTCTAGAATGTGTCCTTCATTTACACAAGGGTCTGAGTTTGCTTTCATGCTTATTCTGACTATTATTGCTAATGACCTTATAAAACACAGTGGATACTCGTGTCACACTGTCTGCACCCGTGCTTCTAAGGGGACGGATCCTGAAGACCCCCATTACCAGTATTAGCTTTAGACACTTTTTAGTATCTTCTTTTCTGAAACATTCTGTCAAAGTGACCGACTGTCTACTGACAGCTGAAGACAGACCTTGTTTCAGGCATGGCTTAGGTGACTTTGTAGCTTTGTCAGATGCTTGAAGTCTGAGGAATTTTGGGATGCAGGGGAAGAAATGTAAACGAGAGGACTAGGCAGTGGGAATTTGGGTCATTTTTATGACTTACAAGTCTTAAATTGTCAAGAACTATTTCTCAAGTTTTACCTAATGGAAACATTCAACCTGGAAACTCATGTAATTTGATGTCCTACCACCACTTGTGTATTTTCCAGCTTTTCCCAGGGAGGCAGAGCCCAGATAGAAGAGAGGAAGAGATGGGCATTTTGAGAAGGACACCAGGGAGAGGGTTTTGCTTCTGTATGAAGGTGGGCAGAAGATAAGGGCTTCCCTGGGAAGGTTATTTGACCTTTTCCTGAGATGCTTAATTGGGAATGGATTTGGCTCCAGCTTTCACTTTGTTGGAAGTTTATTACTATACTACTACTACTATTTTAAACAGAGGCATGGTCATTTGATAGCTAGAACATGCCTTAGAGTTCATGTTGGGAAGGGAGAGAAGGTACGATGTGGAAAGAAGAGGGAAAGGATTCTGGTCCCTTGGGCTTGTTAGTTTAAAGGAGGAGATTTTTGGTTTGGGAACCTTTACTATGGAGCATGTGGGAGGAGCAGGTAGAAATAAATATTCTTTTGCAGCTTATATTAAAAAGCCCCAAACCTGTTTTGTCTAATAGTCAGTGTTTTGGAAATCTACTTTATGAATCATTTTCTTAATTCTGCAGACTAGGTTAACATACCAAGTTAGGCAGTGGTAGTATTTATGCAGGTATACCTCAGTACTCGAATGCTTTGAAACCCTTTGAATTTGGTACTTGACGCATTTTGATGCAAAAAATTTGTCCCAGTACTTGTCATTTGTTTGGTACTTGATGCACAAGGTAGAACTTGTCGGTGTCATTGGACTCGCTACCCTTTCCAGTCGAAATAGGGGGTCACATGTTAGTCGTGCAGGAGCTCTTGCCCTGTGCATATCCCCTTGTGGTCTTATCTTGGCTTCTGTGGTCATTTTGCATATTTTTGGTTTGGGAACACATTAAATTTATTTACATTATTCCTTACGGAAGAAATGTGTTTGGTACTTGTTTTTGGTATTCATTGTGGCTCCCAGAGCCAATTAATGATGAATACCGGGGTATCACTGTATGCATGCATTTTTTTAAGGGATCTTAGTAGTAAATGATATTTTAATCTCATTAAAGAAAACTTTTTTTTTTACTATGTGCTGAACTTCCAAGTATCCTGTATGTTTCCTATATGATGGCTATCTCATTAGCCTAATACATGTATTGACTGATTACATGAAGCTCATTTAATCCTTGAAATGGTCCTATGAGGTAGCTACTATTTTTCTTGCTTTGTTACAGATTAAGAAACTGCTCTTTGGAAATGTTAATGATGTATCTAATTTCATGGAATTGAAGTTAGTTAACTTGAGATTTGCACTCCTGTATCCCGGGGCTGTGCTATGTGGGGAGCCTTGTGAGCCGTGGGAGTGACACCGTGCAGACCTCTGTTTTAAGTGAGTCAGTGTTGGAGCAAGGTCTTAACTGTAGCTGTGGTTTCAGATTTCTTTGGAAACACTTCTAAGTGAAGTAATGACACCCCATCTCTCCTTCTGGACTCTCTCCCAAGCAGATCATGCCTATTTTCTGACTAAAATAGGCTACCAAAATTTTGTAAACATCGCATTTACAATTCCACATTTTAGTCATACCTAAAGATACATCGTTTACTCACTGCGGTACTTGCTGGGAGGCTGCTGTAACGAAGTACCAGAAATTTAGTGGCTTATACAACAGAAACTTATTTTCTCACAGTTTTGGAGGCCAGAGACCAGGGTGGGTTGGTTCCTGCTGAGGGCTATGAAGGAGAATCTGTTCTGTGCCTCTCTCCTGGCTTTTAGTGATTTGCTGGCAATCTTTGGCATTGCTTGGCGTATAGACACATCACCCTGATCTCTGCGCTCGTGTTCACCAGGCCTTCTCTGTGTGCAAATTTCCCCTTTTTATAAGCGCACCAGTCTGTTGGATTAGGCACCCACCCTACTCCAGCATGAACTCACCTTAACTAATTATATTTTCAATGACTCTATTTCCAAATAAAGTCACTTTCTGGGGTACCAGGGGTTAGGAATTCGACATATACATTTTGGAAGACGTCATTCAACATGTATCACTCATCATGTATTACTTTTATGGAAAGAGCAGGACTGAGCAAGGCTGGCCACCCTGTATGTGCCTGCTCTGAGTCACCAGCAAGGCTCAGCAGGGGAGGAGCAGCCATTGTTAGAAAATGGTCACAGCTTGTATGGTGTGAAAGGGGGTAAATACTGCCATGATAGTGCTAATAATGGAACTTGGGGATGAAAAAATCTTTTGAATATGAAATCTGAGGTCAAATTCCAGCTATGATAATTCTTAAGAAAGTGGACAAAAAAGATTGTACTTGCAATCGATCTCTTAAACTCTTGCTTGAGGAAGCCATTGGCTGTGATCAACTTTTTGTATTTAAATATGTTGAAATATGTATTATTTATGTATGTATATGTGTAGGGATCTATGTAGCTATATGAAGGTATGTACTATACACATGCAGAGGGTATAAAAATGTATACACATTTTAAGAAAGGAAAAAAACTATTAAAATTGTAGTACTCAATATGTACCAATAACAACAGATGAATACAAGTCGTATTTGACTTCTGCAATTATAAGAGGTGCTCAGAGTGGTTACCGTCAGTGTCCAGACACTTCTGATGACAGCAAACTACTGCTTGAGCAACTTTGAATAAAGTATCCACTTGTATCGCTGTGCATGTCATGTCAGTTTCTTCCCAAAGTACCACCAGTGTAGCCGTTTTCTACAGCACAACGCATCCGTTAAGGTCCCCCAGGTAGAAATCAAGGGGCGTTAAGTCAGGAGTATGTGGGTAACTGCAAACAACGCTCTCAAATTTCAAATACCGCTTCAAAATGGTCTTGTCCTCCTTGAGTGACAACTGTGCTTCCACCATTTTCTTTGTCCTGCCTGTCCCACATGATGCCAGCATCATTTGATTAACGCCATCTTTGGAGCGAACATCATACTACACATTGCTACCACAATTCAATTCAACTTCAAAAAGTAATACCTAGGTAAAATCTCTTCAAATGTGACTATATTTTTTGGTACCTCTGGTATATATTTTAATATGTGATTTCTTCGCTTCTTGAAAATACATTGGTTTGTAATTGCTACACTTGTACTTGTGATGGATAGCATTAGGTCAAATCCACGTTTAATGTGCTATCTTGTAGTTGCGACATGTAAATGTTTGACTGTGAGCAGCATTTTTAGTTATCTATGAAGTTTTGGTTTAAGAGAAATTCATGAGTCAAAGTAAGCAACCCCTGAATTATAGAGTCAGTATGTGATTTAGCAAAAGTTTATTGGATAGTAGTAATCCTGGATTTGTTTTTATCTGCCTTTTTAGTTTTATGTTCCATGGTCTCTGCTACAGATTATTTAAATTTTACTCTGTATTTGTAAGTGATGCCATCATCAAATTTAAGTTTTTTCCTTATTGTAATCTTTTTCTTCTGAACAAAAATACAGAGTTTTAAATAGCATTCGGGAAATGTTTTTAAATAGCACTTGGAAAATATAAGAAAGGCATAAAGAAAAAAAATTACCAATACCCTCAACTGTATAACCATTTGTTACTATTTTCCTATATTTGTTTCTGCTTTATATTTATATTTTCATATTATGGAAATACTGTTGAGCCCTGTTGTTTTTAAAATTAGCATTAGATTGTGATAATTTCTTCTTAGATGGCACAAATTCTTTGAAAACAAACATATGTAATATTAACTGACTACAAATGTTTTGTCATGTAAATGTGTTAAGATTTGTGAAATCGTTTCTGTGGTGCTGTCTTCGGTTTATTGCTAATTTTCACTATTTAAGGCAAGTCAGTGAATATCTTCGGGGATATATATTCTTTCTATAATTCAGATATTTCTTTTGGGTAATAGTTGTAGAAATTGATTTACTGGGTTAAACAGTAGCAACACTTCTGTTCCTTTATTGATCTCCTCTGAAAAAAGCGTCATGGTATAATGAGCACTAAATCATTCTGTTTTTCTTTTTTCCTCAGCGCACTACCCTGGGAAACTTGTCACCTTCAAGCACTCTGCTTTTCTGCTGTGATATGCAAGAAAGTTTCAGACCAGCCTGTAAGTATTTGGGGGATATTATTAGGGTGAGACAAAGACTGGTATGCTTGTTTAATTTTTCCAATTTAGTGAAGCATGATGTACATTCTTATGTACAAATATATGTGTATTGCTAATTATCTTTTTTTTTTTTTCATTACAAAGGGGCCTGGATTTTAGGAATTCCAGTTACTGTAACAGAACAGTACCCTAAAGGTCTTGGAAGCACTGTTTAAGAAATTGATTTAAGAGGTGTAAAACTGGTACTTCCAAAGACCAAGTTTTCAATGGTATCACCAGAAGTAGAAGCAGCCTTAGAAGAGATTCCTGTAGACAGGAGTGTTGTGTTATTTGGAGTAGAAGTAAGTACCTATTACGTTTTGGACATACTTGATGGTTCCAGAATGCAATTTTTAAATATAGAATACCATGTAGGTGGTAATCAGGAAGAAAAATAGTTACTGTTTAGTAAATGTTGCCTTTTTGCATGGCAGCAGGTAAACACTATACATATTACATCATCAAAACTCTCACAGTAATCTCTGAGCTAAGTACTGTTGGTCTCCCCATATTACAGATGAACACATGGACAAACAAAATGTATGTATTTATTCATAGCTTTGAAACAACTATTGGACTAAAACTTAAAAGATTATGAAAAAAACTATAAAGGTAATGAAACCCAAATAATATACATTTAACATACTTAGGATATTTTGAGAGTAGGTTCTCTAGTAGTAGGTTTCATATGATAGTATGGTAGTAGTAGTAAGGTAAGTCTCAGGTTTTGATATACATTAAATATCTTTGTATTTTGACTTCAATAACGACAATATAAAGGAATCCTCTTTGTATGTCACGCCAAATACTGTTGCTGAGTTTTGCACTTTCTTTTGCTCCTTCCTAATTATTGGACTCCCTGCATAATGAAAATCACCTGTGACAGTCCTCCAATGTCAATTTTAATGAGATGTCAGTTGGTAATTCCCCAAAGCTCTCTTGTCATGTGAAGATAAGGTTGGCATCATGGCATTGTTGACATCTGCTTTCATTGGCTGTATAATTCAGCTATTGTTGGAGCATGTTTCTACTTTGTAGTCTCTGCTAATGACTTGTTACAAGTTAGCACTTACAAAGGTGGGATCTGAATACATGTGCTTGTGACATATGCGATATTTTGTCTGCCAGTGTCACAAGTTATTTTTAGTTTAGCCAACCTTTACTTTTTCTGGGTACCTTGGAACGACTCAGTGCTCCCACTGCTTTCTTGATCTGCAGTACTACACACTTATTCTTTGTGTTAGGCACTTTGTGTAAATTCAGAAATAAACCCAAAGGTGAGTGGCATCATAACTGAGTGGTAGTAGTCAGCCGAATGAAAGTTACCTAGATGATACATGAAAATATTTTAAAAAATTCTCACAGAGCTCTAACAACATGTCCAAAGTTCCTGGTATAAGGAATGTTGATGCAATTTGATTCCTGACTTTACAAAGAGGAAATCAAAACCAGAGACACTGTTTCTGCACGAGATCACCTAATGCCTGAGAGGCAAAGCTAGATGTAGCACAAGGTCGTTGGACCTATAGTATTCTCTCTGCTTTATCACGTTGTTGCACATTTGCGCATGCTTTTAGTTGATGATGTTATGTGATTTTTTTACTTTCCCACTAGACTCATGTGTGCATCCAACAAACATCTCTGGAGCTAGTTGGCCAAGGTATTGAGGTTCATATTGTTGTCAATGCCACCTCATCGAGAAGCATGATGGACAGGATGATAGCTATTGAGGTAAATGTCCTGCTTTAAAACAAATAATTTATCAAGTCTACCAAGTAAATTTAAACAGTATTGAATATTTAATGGCAATGAAAGATTTCTCTCTTAAATTTGAGTGTGGTCTGACAATATCAAACTCATTTATTTTCAGAGTCAAATTATGTGCTGACCGACCTTTGAGGCCTCACCACCACATTCTATTATACCTCTGTCTCCTAAGATCTAGATTTCTAGTGATGCCAGAAGCTTCTTTATATATTTTGTCATACCTGTAATAGTTCTATGCATGAATTAAGAAGTATGCCAGTAAGCTTAATATCAACCAATTAGAGCTTTGCAAGTTAAAGACAGCTCACCTAGATTTAACTCAGCTGAGATTTAGTCAAACCTAAGCCTAGTTTAACCTCATATTAGGTTTCCTCAGACTTGAATTTCTGGGACGAGGAGGTGTGTCACTGACAGAGGGCACTACTCATAGTGTTTTGTGGCTGTCTGTCCTAGCGTGTCGAGATGCACCATAGAGTCAGAGTCAGTGATTTTTTTGTCACTGCTGCAAAGCTGTCCTCTTAAGCATTTCCTATTCCAAGATGTTGAGAAGCAAACTACCACATAACCCTTTGAAACATTCACTCCCTATTATAGATTGATCTCTCTCTCTCGTGTTTAATTCTAATTCTGTAGTAATTTTGGAGTAATGTACATGTGGATTGAGTTGCCAAGTTCTTGAACTGATTATTTTTATTGAGATTGGGAAATATAGACTTTTGTTTGAGACCCTCCAGTGTTTATGCACAAGCTGGCCTGTGAACCACTGTCTCCATAGGACTGCTGGGTGATCTTTTTCTAACGTGCTCCTTAGGGTGGTGAGTTGGCCAGATGAGACCGAGTTAGAGGAAAGAAAGGAGAGAGTAAGCCAGTGGGGAGGGCTGACCAGGGCAGGTGGGGGCTGCAGGCTGCAGCTGTTTTAATAACCTGCTTGGCCATTCTTCTCTGTTATTCTGGGAGCAGTGAGCCCTGTTTTAGGATTATCGGTAGAAAAAGTTTTCTTTATTTTGTTTAACAGTTTTTAAGTCTGCTTGAACTGTTGGGTTCTCTGGTAGTTAGTTAGGTACTAAGTGTTGCTTTTCTCTGTCTCGGTGAAGATCATTAAGCTATTCTTCCAGTCACGAATTAATCAGCTTCTGCTTTTTGCATTTCTTCAGTAATCTGAGTTTAAATAGTTCCACTGTCAGATTCTCACTGTCTGGGGAAGCTCCTCTTTTCCTCTGTGGATCATTTATCTTTCTGGTGATGCTGCGGTCCAGAGCTTCAAGTATTTCCAAGGAAGTGAAAACTAAAAGCATGCAAAAACCAAAAATTGTCCT
This sequence comes from Lyroderma lyra, assembly GCA_004026885.1. Taxonomy (NCBI): domain Eukaryota; kingdom Metazoa; phylum Chordata; class Mammalia; order Chiroptera; family Megadermatidae; genus Lyroderma; species Lyroderma lyra. Next base: position 73,827 of record PVJL010004967.1, read on the forward strand.
TGTTTGTAAGGACAAGGACAAGGGCTTTTGTCCTACAGTCATACACGACATGTCTTTATTATTGCATTTATTTATTCTTGTAAGTCTCAGAATAAGAACATGGCAATGTACCATCTGCACCTTATTCCTGGAGAAGTAGCCTGCCATCTTGGTGACCAGCAGTCCACACAGCGGGGGTTTGAAGGCAGGTTCTGGCATTTGGTAAATTTGTGTCCTTGGATAAGTTATCCAGTATCTATGCCTCAGATTTTTCACGGGTGAAATGGAAATAATATCCACTGTAGGGCAGGGTTTGAGTGAGATAATGTATCAAGAGCACTTAGTACAGTAACACTCAAATGTGAACGGCTGCTTTCATTTTATTTTTTTTCCTTCATGAGGTTAGTTGTATCAGAAACACATCATCATACATAGTAGGCTGGTTGTAACCAGAACTCAAGCAGCTGGCCCTCTCAAGCATAACTTTTTTTTTGCCAGTTGTGTGACAGTGCCAGTTGCTTGAGTTCTGCTTAATTTTATGGGGCATCTTCCAAGCCCCATGGGTGCCAGTTAACTGAGAGTGTACTGTATTAGCTTCCAAGGCCCAGAAGAGACTAGTCCTGACAAGTTTTGAGGAGGGAAGGAGAGAATATGGTCTGAAGAGCCTGGAGCAAACACCCTTGCCTTGGGTTAAAGTGTTGCAGTTGAGAGGAAAAAAACAATCAGGTCAGGTGGTGATGGGGGAGATGGGCCACATTTCAGATTCTTCTTCTTACTCTGAATTTGATGTGGTTGTATTTTAGTTTGTCCCTAAGTTGTTGGTAGAACTGTTAAGTGTTCTCTTTTATTCTCTGACTGTGAAAGTTAAATAGCAATCTGGCCAGCTCTCTTTCGCTATTCCTTTAGAACACAACTCCCAAAGCTATTTTCTGAGCCCACCCATATTGCCTGTTAAGATTATTATACTAATAAGATTTACAGTTACCGTTACTGAAACTTCTGTGCCAGAATCTGTGCTGTGTGCTTTATTTAACATAAGTTTTTGAGCACCTACCATCTGTCAGACATGGTTTCTTTCAACAAATAATTGTAGTGTAAATGCAGAATGAAATAGAATTATGCCTGCTCTTGAACTTGATGTCCTTGTGCTTCTGGGGAGCTGTGAGTGTTGCTTGGAAATGTAATGGGTTTGTCTCCCTGCCCGCCTCCCGCCCCCCACCCCCCCGCCCCCACCAGGCTGTCCTGGCTTTGTGCTCTTGTATTTTTTGGTTCATGGGTCAGATAACCTTTCCTTTCCTTTGGCCTAGTTGGACTGAGTTTGTGGGTATAAGGGAGGAACTTCAGAAACTTCTCAGCCATATGCCCATGTGCATGAAACAGCTGGAGTTTTAATGGCCCCTTTTTAAACCATGAAAGCAAGTGAGTTTGGGACCTCACAGATCAGGTGATGGGCTAGAAGCTGCCAGTGTCTGGAAGAGCTGCTGCTGACCCTTCTGCTCAGGGACCCTTTCAGGTTGGGGTTGGGCAGGCGTTGTGGGAAGGTCTACAAGCTGAATCTAAGAACTTTGCATTCTGCTGAGCCATGCCGATCCCTGACACAAGCTCTTGGCTCGGGTATTTTGGAATCCAATCAATTTTGGCCATATCTCAATCTTGAAGCTATGTAATATTGTGTAGGCTTCAATCTACTAGAATGCCTTTCTGTGGCTGCAGCGTCCCAGCCTATCCCTGTCATGGTGACTCCCAGCGTCACTGAGGATGGTTGGCCTAGAGGGGACCAGGCTCCAGTCAGCAGAGCGTGCGGGAAAGCTGGCTTCTTCCTGGGTCATCAGATTCCTGCCTCACTAAAGATCTAGAAAGATTAGTGACAACTGACCTTTAGCACTTTGACATGTGTAAAGCACTTTCACAGACATGGAAAGTGTGAGATTCAGATTCAGACTGGATCACCGAAAGTCCATTGATTCAACAAGCACGGTGAGGAAGGCAGGACGGCAGCTGGCTGGTGAGGGCGAGCTGGCTTGGAATGACTGGACATTCACACAGCCGAGCAGCAAGTAGTCTTAGATTTACCCTCTGCCCTTCTGTCTGAAGCAAGCACACAGGCCCTTGAGGCTTCTAAGGGTTTGGATGTGATAGTCATGAGTTGACTGGAAAGCAAGGAGGAGGAAATCAGGTTCTAGAAGTCTTCCAAAAACTCAGAGATAACTCACCCTGGGGAATTTGTCCCAACGTCAGGGACACTAGCAGCCGTGCTTTTTCTTCCTCCTCACTATGTAACTCGATGCTGTTTCTATGTCCTTGGGGATAGAAAGGAAGAGTCCGCCAGGAAAAGGTTGGGCCTGCGGATCTAAAACCACCTGGAGGAGGGTTTACTTTCACTCCACAGGGACATCCTGGCTAGGCAAGTGAGTTCTTTATGGTGAGAGACTGATCTGGGTCTTCATCTTTCCCTCTGACTTGCCTAGGAATTTTTCTAGCTTCCTCCTCTTCTGTGTTCTTGTAATGGATGCTTCTTTGGGATAATAATTGGCTTTTTTTTTTTTTTTTTTTTTTTTTTTTTTTTTTTTTTTTTTTTTTTTTTTTTTTTTTTTTTTTTTTTTTTTTTTTTTTTTTTTTGTGAGTAGCTCCCTGGCTGGGAATCGAACCCAGCCCACAGCATTGACAGTGCTGAAGCCTTAGCCACGACACCACCAGGGAACCCCCTGCCTAGGGCTTCTTATAACAGATACATAAACCTGTACTCCAGAATTCTCTTCTTGTGCCCCGCCTCCCTTCCCCCTCCGGCTTTCCCTCCACATTCTGTTCTTGCCTTCCTCCCTTCCTCTTGCCTCTTCCTTCCTCCTCCATTCTCTCCCTCCTCCCCATCCTTGAGATTTCTGTCCTTAGTTCTTTATTATGTTGCTGCTGGAGCAATTTGGCAAGGACCTTCTTTGACCTGTCAGTGAAACTTTATACAACCTTATAATAATATTTATACTGTGGTGTCATCATTCTAAAAAGTCAGTAAATGGTGGCAGTGCTGGTGGCTCATGAGGCTCTTCTACCAACAGTCATTTCTTACTTGTGGGAAGGACACACATGCCACATACATGTCAGAGGCTTGGAGACAGAAACCAGAAATTAAGAATCATTGTTTTACAGTCAGTAGCCTTGATTTTCCTTCTGTTCCTGGTGCATATAAGTCATCATTTCCTCTTCCTTGTTTCTAGACCATATTACTAATATAGAGGATAATCACGATGGGTTTGTGGTGGGGCTACTGTAGAATCTGCTCCCATCACTGGATTTGATGATATGGTGAAGGACCGTGGTTTTTAATAGAGGACAGTAATTACTGTGTCCCAGCATACTTTTACTATTTTATTATAGTGTTCATTTTCATGCTTACTTCTTGATTTAGCTTTACATACTTTTTTAAAGCATCTTGCTTGAACTTGAATCAGAGTGACTACCAGTGGGGCTCTTCTGCTGCAGCTGCTGGCTGATCAAGACCATCCAAAGTTCAAGGAAATTCAGAATCGAATTAAGGCCATTGCTCCAGAATCAGGCCTGCTTTCCAAAGTGCAGGACATTTGAAGGACTGGTGGACTGGTATGCCATCAGGTGACAGGACTGTAACCAGAAAGCTCTTGTCCTTACTAGAATTAAAAGGTTAAGTCAAATATGGTGACGGAAAGAAAACTGACTCTGGATGAAGAACACATAACACAACTCAAAGACAACGTACTGTGGAATTGTAACCCTTAAACCTATGTAATTTGTACTAATCAATGTCACTCCAATAAACTTACCAACAAAAATATTAAAAAAGACTTAAAATGTTAAGTCAAAATTGACTTTCTTCCTTGCACCTCTTAATAAAATTGAACCAGTTAGACCATTTGTTTGCTAGCATTTAGTTGCAAATGTCAAAGGCTTCAGGTGCTGCTTATCTTCTTTTTTCATTAATGTGCTTTTATTTATTAACAAATATTACAGTGAGGTATCTGGTTTGTTTATACTGTATACATTGATCAGAACTTTCAAAAGTGCACCCTTGTGCTGTTTTCTTAAATTGTGCATTATAAAGAAAAAGATGTATGGAAAATGATTTGACTTTAGTATTATTAATGTGTATCTTAGATTGATTAAAATAGGATTATTATATGAAAACTTAAAAACAGGACTCTGCCTTATGTTACCCTTTCTCTCCCAAGGCCGTCGCCTTACTTACTGAGTGAGTTGCAGTGATATAACCAGAAGTATTACTTTAGCTGAATATCTTTACAGTCATCTTGAATACCTCTTTTAATATGCACAAGATTTAGAAGAGAAAGGCTGGATACAAAGTACCTTTAGAACGTCTGTCTTTTTGTTTGATATTTTCTTCACCTACCTACCCTGCAATTATTGTCAATCAAAAGGCATCAGTAATGATTTGGTAGTATTAATTTTGTAGTCATGGTTACCTTGCAATAAATTTATTTTTATTACATATTTATTAGAGGGTTTTAAAAGTTTTAAAAAATATTATGTGAAATATGGAACATTGCTATCTTTTGTATTAAAATATATTATGTGAATTAAGTTATTTTGTCCCCCACAATTTGACTGTATACTATTCCAGGGATTCTAATATTTGTTTAAGGGTGTAAAATTTTTGACATTTATAATCTTTGAACTCATGGGAATTTTCAAAGAAGGAATGTCCTTTGCAGAAGAGGGAAAATGAATTTTACTGAAGGGACCTCTTCATGATCTACGAGCAGTAGAAATACTTGTTCTTTGGTCAATGGTAAGAAGCAGCAACCTAGCATTCTTGTTATGGATGTGTTTCATATTTTTTTTTCTAGCAAACTTTTGTATCAAAAAACAAGAATAAAAAATTTCTCCACGTTTTGAGGTACTTTCTTTAAAAAAAAATAAATTTAACCTAGTACTTCTTACACTTTAATATGAATGCAAATCACCTAGTTAAAACACTGATTTTGGTTCAGTAGATCTGGAGTGGGCCTGACATTTCTGCATTATATATAAAAAAAAAGGCCAGTTTCCTAGGGACATCTTTTTATCCTCAACACATAGCACAATTTTTAGAACTTAGTAGGTTCTCAAAATATGTTCCCAGAATAAGTACAGACAATGCACAGGTCCTACTTTCAAGGAGTTTACAAGCTAGTGGGAAAGAGAGATTTTCGCCCAGGGAGACCCATTTCAAACTTCTTACCTACAGAACTGCTCAGAAGGGACCACACTTTGAGGAGCAAGGATTTAACTAATAACACCTATCTCCCTTCATGATCCCAAAGCCCTTCATTTCTCATGAAAGGCCTCCACAGTGAAGCCTTTTCAGAGCTGAAACCAAGGCTGTGACCCAGAATTAGTTTCCTATGGCTCCCATAACAAATTAGCACAAACTTAGTGGCTGAAAACAACACAAATTTATTATCTTACAGTTCTGTAGGTGAGAAGTCTGAAATGGGTCTCCCTGGGCTAAAATCCATCTTTCCCACTAGATTGTAAGTTCCTTGAAAGTAGGACCTGTGCATTATCTATATTCATTCTGGAAACATATTTTGAGAACCTACTAAGTTCTAAAAGTTGTGCTATGTGTTGAGGATAAAAAGATGCCCCTAGGAGAATTATGGTCTAGTATAAAATCAGATCTATTGTAATCTCTCAGTAAATGTGGATTGAATTAAGTTATGTCAAAGGTTCAGGAATGTCAATACAACAGTAAAGTTCAGAGTAATGTAATTGTGAATTTTGCCTTCTTTTAAGGTGACAAAGTATTATCATTATAGAAAAACTGAATTGATGTTAATATATTAGGCTTTGAATTTGGAAGGGACTATAATTTTGTAGGATGTCATTGCCATGGTTTGTAAGCAGGGCAGGTTTTGGCAGTGGTACACCTAGTTGAAAAACCATGTGTGGAACCGACATACAGGGACCACGAACAGGCCAGTGAGCAAGCCACTTCATTGTGCACCTGGGACTACATATACGTATTCAAACAAAAGTGGCATCTTGCTGCATCGGCCCAGTAGCAGTTTGGGTTTTCATGGTTACATAAGGCGGTACATGCACAGTAACTGTCAGCCCCAGGAATTCCTCAGCCCCAGACGTGGACTGATTATACCAAGGTCAAGCCTGGGCAGCGGGCCTGGCTTTAACCCTTTACAGGGGCCTGGCTGTAATTCTTTACAGTGGGCTTAGCTTTAACCCTTTGGGGACTGACACTCCACCCCTACAGGGCTGCCTCATGGGACTTTGCCCATAATGCATATCCTTGAGCCCACAGCCCACAGCATCAATATAGGGTAGAGCAAAAGACTGCCAGACTGCTTGCAATAATTCCTAGGACCATTAGTGTCCACTGCCAGGAGTTCCACCAAGAGGTTAATGGGTCTTCCATGGAGGAGGCAATGGCTTGTACCTCAGTGTCCATCTCAGCCAGGGCTGTCTGAATGTGTTCAGTGTGATCTGGGATATATACACAACATTCCACCTGTAAAATAGCACAGGTGCCACCTTGGGAAGCTGTCAATAAATCTAAAGCCATCTGATTTTGCAGCACAAGTATGCATTTGGGCTGTTTCATCTAATAACAGGCTTAAGGCCTGTTTAGTAGCATTCAGGGCTTGAGCTGTGTGCACTGCTAAAGCTTCTACTTGTAATTCTACATCTATGACAGCAGCCCCTGGCTGGGCCAGAGAAAAAGGGTAGAACTGCAAAGCGGCTCTAGGCTGGCAATGCCAGCAGTGATACACAGCATCCCAATTAGTAGGCAATTGAGGAGGGGTCGCCAGTACTTGACTAAGCAGTGTAAGGGTGACCCCATGTACATCGACCAGTCCAATTTGCAGGTGAATAAGGCCATCTGTGGTGTCCACAAACCCAGAGGTATCCAGCTGGAAGGATATCTGTGGGATGAATACCAGCATATCGAGCTCTATTTCACCAAGTGTGAGGGGTCAGCACGTGGGTAATGTTTTGACACAAGCGTGGGGGCACCCAACCAGCAATGCAATTAGTAGCTGAGTGATGGTGTTCTATACATAACGGGACTTGTTTTTATAGTTTTACATGTTTCCCAACCACCCAACCCCACCCATTTGTCATTGTATAACCAAAGAGAGGGGGTTGGTTATTACAGTCCTTGTGGAGCAAATTGTCCTCTGCCTGGTGACGTTGGTCCCATTCAGCGGTGCTGCTCCATGTATATAACCACGTCCAGTTGTTTAGGGAAGCCGGGTGGATCCACCACAGAAGTCCCTCAGCTGCCTCCACTGGTATTTCCGTGCAGATCCAGCAGTGGGAAACATTGTGCACCTGAGCAAACGTCTGTGCCCAGGACAGGATACTGCCATGAGCCTGGGCGATAGCACAAAGCAGACAGTGACACCATTAAAGGAAGATCTTACCCTCAGGTAAAATACAGGCAATGTGTCCATCTCGTGACAACAATGGCCAGTAAGGGCTTCACCCCCGGCCTATGATACCAGACTAACTCCCTGAGAGTTTGGGGCCATGGTGGTTCCAATGGAGTGATGGAATATAAAGGAAGGGGCCAAAGGGCAAGGACAAATGTTTCCTTTAGTATAGGACCTCTGGCCCTTTCTGGTAGGATCACCTGTACTGAGAGGGGCCATTACCCCAACCATGGTTTCAAGACCAATCCTTCCTTGAGTCCAACACCCCAAGGTTCTCTTAGAGCCAGCCAAGATTCATGGGAGGCCTGGGTGGTCCAAGGCCATGACCACAAGGCTTGTTTTCCTGGTGCCAACGAGTCAGAAGCAGGAAGGAATAAAGACCTGTTATATAATTTTGGCACCGTGTGTGGGTCAGTAGAGTTAGGACATATTTTCAAAAAAATGGGGTGACCCTTGAACAACTTTGTCCAACGGGGACAAACCAGTGTGTCTGGGTGGTTCATTTAGCAGCCTGACTGCAGTGGGCAGATTAGTTCTCCATTTGCATAAACTTGGGCCCAAGACCTTTAATGTTTCCTTTAATAAACCATCATATTGCTCTATCATACCTGCTGCTTGGGATGGGTAAGGTACATGCAGCTGCCAATCAACACCATTCTGACGAGCCCACGCCTGTACTTTGTGTCCAGTAAAGTGAGTGCCCTGGTCACTGCTCATCACCACAGGAGTCCCATAGGCAGCGCTCGGCTGGTCAAGCACAGCGAGGATATGGGATCCTCCTAGCCTTGTCAGCTTTCTCTGTGTTGCCATCTTCCATGTAGTCTTATTTCTTTCTGGATGGTTTTCCAACTTGGGAGAATGGCTGATAGATAAGATGAAAAGTATTATTTTCATTGTTAAATAACTACGAATCAATATTCCCACGTTATTAATGCTTCCTGAATCCTTCCTGGAGCATTGTTGTCACTGTTTGATCCCTAATTAAAGAGAATTAAAAAATCTCTAATCTAAAAAAGCAAAATAAGTGAATAAACAAAGCAAAACAGAAACAGTTCCATAGGTCTTTCTAGAAAGTGAGCTGCTGGTTACCAAAGGGGAAGTGGTGGGAGGATAGAAATGAAAAAAAAAACAACCCCAACAATACAGTACTTCTGAGTATAACTAAAAATTTTTTAAAATAAAAATCCTTTGAAGGAAAAAAACCCAAAACAAACAAAAAAATCACTAGGCTACCATCATGAAATACATTAGTTACTTAGATATAATTAAAATGAATTTTTAAAATAATTGCTATTGGGTTTTAGAATTCTTATTTCCATGTTGCTTTCCTTTATCTCTTAAGTGTGAACAGCAGATATTTTATTAAGAAAGTTTATTTTTAGAAAAGATTATAATCTAAAATGGTGGCCAAGTGAAATATGTAAACTGTTCATTCCTATTGGAAAGATTATAATCCTGCTGTAGGAAACGGAATTCTGCAATGGCCCCAAGGTGCCCACACAGGTGCCCACACACCTTCTTCTACTCAGGCAATCCAACACTAACCTCAGTACAACTGTGGAGGGTTTTGCTCAGGTAACTGGGGTCTCAAATCAGTTCACTTTGAGACGGAGGTGGCCTTTGTGGTCCTGATTGGATCAGGTGAGCTCTGAAAAGGGCCTGGTCTCTGCTGGAGGAAAGGGGAGAGAGGTTCTCAATGCTAGCTTGGAAGGTGGGGGCATTAAAAGGCTAAGAAAGCAGGCTAGGTGGCCACTGGGGAAGGGACACCTAAGTTATACACTCACAGTGAACTAAATTCAGCAAACAACCTGAGTGAGTTTGGAAGCAGGGTCTCCCCCAGAACTCCCAGGTAAGAGCATGGCAGGCTGCTGCCTTCACTTCCACCTTGTGAGACCTTGAGCAGAGAATGTGGTACGGAAATTTCTGACCTTCAGACAGTAAGGTTTTAAGACACTGTGAGAATTCATGATGCAGCGATAGAAAACTAATATATATGCTCTTCTGGTTTTTTAAATTTGAAGTCATGTTTACAGGAAGAAAAGGAGGAAGGAAATATGTGGGAAGCCATCAAAAGAATATGCCTGTATTTTAAATTCTAATTAGTTCCTATTAATTTGCTTCTAGAAAAGTAGGCCAGACAGGAAAGATATATGTCCTATAGTCTATTGTATTAATAAAGCATTTTTTCATTGTAAGCTTAGCTTTTTGTGTGTGTGTTTTTTTTTTATGGCAGAAAATGGTCAACTTAGAGTACACTTGTCACATATGAGGCTTCATTTCTTGATATAATTTTTAGTGACACCGTATAGTTTTACTACTCAACTTAAAGTCACCTGGCTTTGGATTTGTTCTTTGTTCTTACAGCTGCTTCCTTGTTGAATTGTTTCTCCCACATCAGACAGTAAATACAAGAATTGAAAGGTGATGTGTCTTAGCACCTACACTTAACACACAAGGACTCATTGTTAATGTATCTCAAAACATGTCACTTGGACTTGGGTCTGGAAAGTACATATTGTGCTTTCAAAATAGCTTGTTTGGCAGCCCCAACTATAAATACGGAATACCTTATCAATGATTGGAAATGTGGAGATCATTCCAAGAAATTTACCCTGTAGAAAGAATGCACGAAACATAAAGATGAAGAACGTAAGTATAAATTCTTAGCCACTACTCCAATGTTAGTGTCTTTTTGGTTGTATTGTTTGCTGACAGTAAGTGCTTTATTCTTTAGGAAAATTTGGCAAAACTTAAATATTCTGCATCCTGTGATGTTAATACTAGATTTCAGCAATTTATTCTTGCAGTTAGACAGCATGGTTTAGATAATAACATTGTGTGCGTGTATGTTCACCACCACACACATATATACATAAATTTACAAATTAAAAAAAATGGTTAGGTTTATGGTGAAGGGAGTTGGCAGGAAAAAAGAGAAGAATGGGGCATTTTCCTTGCCATGCTGGACAGACTCACTGGTTATGTGATGCATTGTACAGTTGAAAGCGTCAAAATGACCTGGCTCCATTCTTAATAGCTTTGTTACTTGGGCACATTTCATCTCTCAAGGTTACCAGCTGCATAAACAGCACTGAGAAATGGGCTGGATAAAAGTCTTTGGGGCCTTGAACACATGGCACACCCAGCAAGACAAGTAGGAGTGCAAGAAGCCCAAGGAGGGCTGTATCTCCCCACAGATACAGTGTACTGTGGCCGGAAGTACAGAGTCTGGCACCATATTGGTACTTATTTCTCTCTCTGCAACAGCCTCAACAAGCCTGAGAGCTCTCATACAGAAAACGGAGTTGGATGAACTAGTAAAATAATATATATCTACCCCTTTATCTAGATAACAGGTGTTAACACTGTTCTGAAAAACCTTTGTTTAAAATAGTATCTACAGGTTGTCTAAGGCTAACACTTGAGCCTCAGAATTTCCACATAACCAAACAATACAAACACAGTTTGGCTGATTGTCTTCAGGTATTAAATGGATTCTTAGAAGAGAAAATGAATCATTGTGATTGCCCAATTAAGGGTGTCCTATTTAACTTAAAGGGAAATATACTTAGAAAACACAATTATGAATGCAGGACTTTCTTTTTCTTTGATAAGTAAAAAAAGCCAATGATTGGATAAGGTATAAGGGTGTTGTGAGCATTTTAAAAATTATCATCTTTATGGAACGTCAGGACTAGCTTAGAGATATCGTAGATTGACTGCATTTTTTCAAGAACAAATAATTGAGAGCTCAGTGCTTAGTCTTTTGAAACAAATTTTTATAGACTTTTAAAAGATATTGGGATAAGTTCTATGAATACATAAACTTGCTAAATAGTACTATGTTTAGATCAGCTTGGTTGGTTGAAACTTCTCAAAATAGGTTTAGCTTCTCTTCTGTATCCCTTGAAAAACTTTTACTCGATTGAAAGACCTAATAAAAATATAAATGAAAGGTAGTTTGAGAAGGGAAAGCATTAAATGATTTCAGTCCTTATTAAATAGTATTGCAAAATAGTAAAGCACAGTTCGAAAAAAACCCATTGTTCTATTATTAATTGTTCAAAATTGGATGGTGCACAAATTCCATTTTGTGGAAAGATAAAAGTCCAGGTGCATAGGGATTTATTTGTATTAATGTCATTGAACAAAAGCTGTTTGGTCATTGGTAACTGGCAGCATAGGTTTTGAAGTATTTTAACACTTAAGAAATAAATACAAGCAAACCTAGTTACCAAAAGTTCTTGGGGATGAGTATACATGGGTTTATTCATTCAGTACGGCTTTATTGAGTCCCTACCTTGTGAAGACCTACCCTCCTGGGGATAGTCTAGAGAAGAGAGCTGTTGTTTCTGAAGGAGCCCCATCAAGTGAGAGACCAAAGAAAGGCGACACAGGGTGGTTAGTACAAAGATGGTGTACTGGAGACAACTAGGTTAAGGCCAGATGACAAATTCTCCCCAGGGCTTTTTAAATCCAGAGCCTTTTCATTTTAATACCTTCTGGTAGGGTTTGTTTGTTTGGTGGTTGGTTGGTTTGGGTTAATATACAAAATATTTTCTGGCCTCTTCTTAACAGGATAGGAAATGTTCTGAGCTTAGAGTCTCTTGAAGAAGCTTACAGTCTAGGGTATAGGTACCAAATGGGTAATAAGAGCAGCTTGACATTGATCAAACCCTTACAATGAGCCAGGCCCTTTGATAAGTGCTCTTTGTCTATCATCTAATTCTCACAACCTTGTCAGTGTCATCGTTTTATCCTCTCACACAGAGGTTCAGTGCCTGGAGGTGGGAGTTGGAATGCATGCACGCACTCTGTCTTATGGGTTCCTCATTAACTGTGTGGCCTTGAATATTCCTAAATATCTGCTCTGGGGAAGCTCCTTAATCCACATATTGGGTCGATGTCTATAAATTCTGAGGGGGCTAATTATCCATTTTATGTCCAGTAATTCTTGATTAAAGATAGCTCCTCCCGGGAGTTGCTAGTCATGCCAAGTGGCTTAGAGTCAGCATGCATAGACATTGCTGAACCCAGAGCTCTCAGACTTGATTGCTTACAGGGCAAGACAGGTAATACAAATAAATGAGACGGGACAGGTAGGCCTGGCATGTGGGAAAGAGCACGTACCTCTAAAGGGCAGGTCTTACTTAGTTCTACCTGGTTGCCACCACAGGCAGGTAGACCCAGTGGTGGTAGAGCTTTCACATCTTCCAGAGGTAAGGAAAAGACTGATTTTTTAGGTATTGGTCCATAGGCCATGAGACTTGTCTTAGATAAGTTTCATCCCCTGCCCATGACATTCATCTCATTCTGCTCATTCAGGTTTACTAGAAGTTTTGATTTCAATCTTTATATGGCCTCAGGCAGTGGTCTCAAATTTTGCTACCAATTAGAATCACCAGGAGAGCTTTTAAAACTCTGATACCCAGAGCATGTCCCACACCAATGCAATCAGTCCTGATGGGTGGGACGCAGGTATGTTGGGTGTTTAACTCCCCAGGTGATTTTGTTGGGTAGCCGAGTCTGAGAACCTGTACTTGGAAACCTTGCTACTCCATGTGCCCCTAGCATCATCGCCATCACATCTGTGGCAAATGCAGGATCTCAAGCCCCACCTTGTATGACCAGGAGGACTTGTGGTGTAACAGAATTCCAGATGATTCCTAGGCAGGTTCAAGTTTGAGAAGCATTGCCTAATTGTCAAGTGACAGGCTGAACCTCACTTTTAAGCCTCAGGACAGTGGTTCTTAATCACAGCTCCACATTAAAATCACCAGGAGTTTAAAAAAAATGTACCTGTATCCAGGCCTACCTTAGGAGAGCGGGTTAAGTGATCTGTGGTGAGTTCTGGGCATCAGTATTTTCAAAACTATCCCAAAGTGAGTCTAATATGCCTTCAGGTTGAAAACAACTAACTGCTTTGGGTCAATTTTCTTCATACTGTAGTTCTGTGACCTTGTCTTCACCCAATTAATATTTCTGCTATGGAGTCACCTGATAATTACTTCCTGTTGAGCAAGGCACTGGGAGAATTTCACTTGCTACCAAAATTGTGTTACTGGTGATGTCCCAGTCTGAATGTTTTCGGATTATTACACTAATTAACTTCAGCTACCACTTTTGTAGATTTAGAATTAGTCAATTCTAGTTTGTACACAGGCAGTCCTTTACTCTGTCTAAATCAGACTATCTGAAACAGCAAAATCATCGAGGACCCTTTCAAAAAATAAGGGTGCTTGGGTGCACCCACCTTTACTGTGCTGTCACAAAACTCAGAGGGATAATTCTGTTGGAGAGGAGGGCAGTGTCAGTGGTCTGGTCACTCTAACACAGGCCCATAAGAAGCTGCAGGACTGACTCAATCAACCAGGTGTCTTACCGGAGGGACTCATCACCTGGACTAAATCAAATTACAGCATCATTTCTTCCTGTGAACTCCAGTTTCCTCAGCTGTAAAAAATAAAATCTTGGGGAGTTCCCTGCTGGTGTAGTGGCTTAAGGCTTCAGCGCTGGCGCTGTCAACGCTGTGGCCTGGGTTTGATTCCCAGCCAGGGAACTACCCACATACCGCCCCCCACGCACCCGCCCCCCCACCCCCCCGCCCTGCAAATTAAAACAAAAAAAGAGATCTTTTGTGTTGTTTATAAGAGAACTTCATGTAACGTTTATACTTAGCAGTGTCAGCTCTCAATACCTGTCAAAGCTTAACCCGATGGGCAGGTTATCTGCTGACAGAAGACATTCACCATAAGTGGTGTTTATCAAGGACTTTGGCTCCCCTTTCTTTAACTTCTACCCAAATTATACCGGTTTTATTTTTAAAAATAAATGAACTAGTTGCATTCCTTCCAATCATATAAATAGAAAAATAACTATCTTTTTCTATGCAGAAGGCTTGGCTTACCATAAAGAACCAGAAGTATCCCCAGTAAGCTAAATGATCCTCATTAATGTGAAAAATAAGGTCTCCCCTGCACCCCCCAGGCCAACTAAGTCATTTAATTGAGCAATGTTTATTCAGCTTTGTGGGATATGCTGGAAAGCTATTTCATGTAGATGAGCCTGCAATCAAACGTACTTGAAGATTCATATATTAAGGTTCTTTGGTCACAGTGGCCAACCAGTCACAGATGTTATTAAAGTATAATAGGCTAACTTATCTGTGTCATGTGCTATGATGGTTTTCAATCTTTATCATAGAAGAATTAAAAAAATGCTAACATTTCGAGGGGACTTGGGGCTAAACAGATAAAGTTTATCTAGGAGAGACAACGTGCTCAAATGCTCTGGCTGCTCGGAGGGCTGAAGTATCCAAGACAAGTCCACTGGGTGCTAGTCACAGAACACCGTACTAGAGGCTCCATGGCGATCCCTTGGGCACACTGCGGTCCACATGGCTTCATCCGGAGCAGCTCCATTCTTCTGTTTCTTTATTTATCTTCCACATAAGTCTTCATTTACATCAGCATGCCTACTATTTTTAACTAACAAGAAGCATATACCATTTGATATAAATTCCCGAGACCATCTTAAACTGCTTATTGTGAAGGCATACATTTGACCATTTGTATTTAATGCCTCCTGGGTAAAAAAGTTGCACCTTGGGGAGAGGAAACGGGCAACTACCGTAAAGCTCCATTGCTCTGCTGAGAGTTTTGCTAATGAGACCTAATTGTTGGTATTTGGTGGTGCTTTCCAATCTGATTGTCTTCTTCCCTTTATTATAAATTGTAAGAAATCGGACTAAAACTGAACTAGATAAGGCTATTTTATTTTTCCTGGCTGTGTTCTGTCTCTAGCCATTCTTCTCTCTGCAGTTTCATTCTTTCCACATCCATTTTTTTGTGTGTATGCATGTTAGAAGGATTTTGAGAATACAAAGACATTTTAAGGAATGGTTCTACTAATAAGGAACTTACCTACTTGAGGGAAATTCTGACTCATTTGGGAATTCAAGAGTGAAACATCCATAATTCCTACTAACATTCAATAATATGTCACATATAAAAACAGTTTTTCACTCCAAGTATTTATTGAAACTAAATTCTTCATTTTGAGTATTCAGAAATATGTTATAATTTTTAAAAAATGGAGTTAGAGACTGTATCAATATAGGAAAGACTAGTGAACATCATAAATTTGGTCCAAAGCAGAATTTTGGCAAAACCATAATATGAGATGCATTTTTTTCTCCAGTAAATTGTAGTGATCTCAGATTATTAAAAACAAAGAAACACCCTCTTTATACAAAATTTAGGAGTGATATTCTGAGAGAATTCTTTAAATTTTGTAACAGAATTGAATGTATGCATTATTTCACTTAAACATTAAAACTGAAGAGAATTTTCACCATACTGAATCGGACTTACTTTCTAGATTAATTTAAAAGCAAGACAAGGCTGTTTCCTGTTTTCCTTTAAAAATATAATTTTAACTGATTTCAGTTGCATGCTCATGATAGTTGATTTTACTGTCAATCCTAAAGTAAGGACAGACAGGGGTAAATTTGGGGAAATATAAGCTTATATCTATAGCTTCTAAATGTAATGTTTGTTTTCTCTCAAGGAACCACATTTAGAAGTTAGACTGGGCTTAAAGTTCATCCACATGGCAGAAGGATAAAAGTAGGAGACTGAGAATATCGATTAACAAGGTAGATTAGAAAAGACAACTAAGAACAGAAAATGAATGGTCATTTTCTAAGCCTAACTTACTTATTTTTAAGGAAGAGTAAATGATAATAAATATTTAAGGGTCACATTGTTAAAAAAAAAGTAATCTAAATATTCATACTTATAACCTGTATTTCTTTCATCAAACATATTAACTCACTAGATATTCAATATTTAAAAACAAATTTCTCATAATTTTGAAGTTATGGTAGAATTTTATTTATCTTTTCACAATTTATTTAATACTGTCAGGTTGCATTTCCCAGAAGAGACACCTTCACCAAATTGAACTTTAATTAAACTAATGGTTCCCGTTTGTAATGAGCAGATATTCACCTTTGACTAACTTTGGCTTATCTCTGGGTTGAAAAAAAGTCAGAAGAAAATACTGAGAAATGTGTCCAATATAACTAAAATGGACAAAAACCTTATAATGTTAAAAGGCAAACATCAACTGGGGAAAATTCTACAGCACTTAATTAAAAATGAAGTTAAATTCTTTTTCATGTAAAGACTTGTTAATAATTTAAAAAAATGGCATTAGAAATATGGACAAATAGGAAATTACTAGACATTTACCGGAAGAGAATGCAAATGACCAGAACATGAAAAAAATTCAGTTACTAATTATCAAAAAATGCAAGTAAAAATAGGAACTGTTCATAATACCTGCAAAGGTAAACAAACAAAAAGGCAATCTGATACAGTTTTGTGTATAAGTTGGTACAACTTTTCAGAGAGTAAATAATAAATTTTAAAATATATTTATGTTCTTTAAATTCTAGTTTAATGAAACATTAAAGACAAGTGAATGCTTATGAGGGAGGAGACATGGCTGGATATAAATGGTTGACAGAAAATTTATCAAAATATCAACAATAGTTACCTGTTTCAATCATATTAGGCAAGTATTTATTGAATAGCCAATTTGATTAGTGCCAGGAATCAGTCATATTACTGTATATACAGCAATGCCTGAAGCAAAAATCCCTGCTCATAGAGCTTATGTTCTAGTTAAGGCTGGTATTTAGTGTCTTTTGTTTTGTTCTGTACTTTTCAATATTTTCCAAATTTCTCCAGTCAGTGTAATTACCTTATCAAAAATACAGATTACTAAATTTATTCTAGTTTAAAGATGAACAATTGTTCTTTTTAAATATCATATCAGGCTGAAATGTTTTGACTAAAGAGATGATTCTCTGCTTATTCATTAGTGCTTTGATCTGTTACCTATTGAATTGGGCCACAAAGCCCTTCGTTGTATACAAATATGTGTGACTGTATATTAACTTTGTTATTCACAGCCATCATCATGTCAAGCTAATAGTGGACATTCTAAACACCATTTTCCCAAACTTCTTGTGACAATGAAATCTTGTGAGAATTTGAAGAATGGAGAAACATATGAAGAGGTTGTGGAGATGTTTCTCTTACCGCTGATGCCCCTGGATCATAACAAAATGAGTTGTATCTGATGTATTTACCATTTTTGATACATACTACATCTTATGAGCGGTGGGGAGGAGGAAAGGGGGATAATTAGGAGTAGGTGCTGTGTCGTTGCATTATTACCTATTAAACTGAGTGGTAGTTCTTAATCTCTGTGTGCATCAAAATGACCTGCAGAGCATAATATAGAACAGATTTTCAGGCCTCTGCCCAAGAAATTGTGATTCAGTCGTGGGGGCGGGGGGACTGGGCCAAGCTTCTGTAATTTTATCACGTTGTCTCAAGTGGTTTTCATGGCAGTAGCTGCATGGTGGAAAACACTGAGAATAGGCACCCTAGGCTTGAAGTATATATCCCAGGAGGCTTTAGGATGTTCAATTATTGTTGCCAAGGAAACATGTCCTTTTAACCTAGCTCTCAGATAGGTATCCCATTTCTTCAGTGGCTTTAAGTCCTCTGTGCAATCATATGCTGAACCTTTCTTGAAGTCTACTTGCGCAGTTCTCCTTTACTGCTTAGAAGAGATTCAGGCTGAATGGAAATGGTGAGGTCACCTCCAGCGTGAACAGTTCTTTCTTTGTAGGCTTTCTTGCTTAGCCTTCGTGTCTCAAACTTGAGCCATCCACGCTCAAGGGGGTAAATCTTTCAGACTTAGTAGACTTCCAAATACCTCTGGTTGACAAATACTAACTTGAGGAATGGATACATTCTTCTCTGAAGACTTCTTCCAAGTGGAAGTATCACTACAAAAGAGAATTGTTGGCTTTTCAATTAGCAAAACAAAATTTCCTTGCTTCCAGCATCAAAACAAACAGATGTAAGTAGAAAATTCTCAGTTCAGGAATTCTTAAATATACAATGCAAGTCCTACAGATCCTTAGTTGCCAGTTTAAGGTACATTTAAGTCTACTTATATGGTGGTACTTCAAGCATGGTCATGACCTAACATTGGATAAAGGTATGAAGTAGATCTAGTTGGCCCCTCATCTCTGCTTCCTGATTCTGTTCTATCTGGGGGAAAGTCCATCTCCATCTTCCTGGGGCACCAGGCTCTGTGGAGCTCTCTCTATTATATGCCTATCTTAGGGGGTAACAGTAACTTACAAATAGAGGTAGATGTTTTACTCCTCCCTGGGATGTTTGCATTTTGTGGGTGGAAGGTTTTGTGCTTTTCTGGGGGGGTTGTTGAATCTTAGCAAGAGTTCAGAAAACATTTGTTGGGGTGGGGGAGTAAGGAGCTTCCCCTGCAACTAAAATCCTTGAGACTATTCTTTCTCCCTGTGAAACCACCCTGACCTTTGCTATTCCTTCCTTAATGTTTTGATAATAAAAGCACCATCCTAAAAAGTGTCTCTGAAGATGTGTTTGCTACTTTTATTTTCCTTTTTCAATTTCTTAAAGCAAATAAAACACATGAATGTGTTTATATAAAATCATAAGAGTAGATAATGTGTGTATATATAAATAAATCCCTATATTTCCTATAAATTGCTACCAAAATGGAGATTATTTTCAAATAATGGCTTTTGCATGGACTATTTATTGTGCAAGAATCGTGTTTTTCTTGTATTATGGAGACCTAGGACAATGGAGACCATTCATATCATGCTAAAAATATGTGCTAGGCTAAAACAAGAAAACAGTTTCACTAGGTAATGAAACACCAGAGATTTGTTTTGGAAACTCATCAGATTGGTGCACTTAAGTGTACATTGTGATTTTTATTTTTTCAAAGAGATTTGTTTTTGTTTTATTTGAAAGTTTCTATTGAGGAGAGAGCAATGGAAAAGAGAAGGCACTTTGAACAAGTTATAAAAATATGTTTTCAATTCAGAGCTTAGCATGTTGCTTGGTGTATAGGAGGCCCTCAGTAGGTATTTGTTGATTGATTTAGGAAGATTTAGGAAGTATTAGGGATCTACAAACTCTCTAAGATGGTAGAGTGGAAAGTATACTGGATTCACTCCTGCCCCTTGCAGGCTATGTGAGACCAAGATAGTAATTTTCCCCAGACTCACATCATTATTAAGTCGTAAGTGTACTCAGCTTGCAATTATTTAGTCATTAAATTTCATAGTTGATAGAGAAGCCACATTGTCTAATATTGCCCCCTCATTTGAAGAGGAGGAATCTGAGCCCCAGATGGGTCAGATGATTTGCGTTAAGTGATTGGGAACAAAAAGATGTCACTAATTCTCATCCCAGCTCATATATGTACGATCTCACTATAACCCTTACAGAGAGTGTAGCACAATTCTCATAGTTCTGAGCTCATGTTTTATCCCCTCAACTCTATGTGCAGGGCATTTAATAATAGCCCGTTTGACAGATGGGAAACTGAGGGTTACAGAAGTGAAGTGCCAGACTCGAGAGCATGCTTTGTAGGTGTGGAAAACCTTGCCTTGTGTTCTTAGTGTACGGCCTCTTGTTGATTGTGCAATGTTTCTAGGTCTTTAACCAGAACTATTGATTGTTAAGGTTTCCTTTATGGGAAATGCTCAGATTTCCATTTTAATCTTCTGAAAATAAACTGAACTTCCATCTAGTCCTAAAACTTGAAGAGAGTTATTATTATTTTTTTTTAGAGTGTAACCAAAATGCATGAGCTTTATTCTCTTGAGACTTTGCTCTACTAGATGAGTGTTACATTTCCTGTTTGTTATTCCCATAACATTTTGTACATTCCTTTAGCACTTTTAACATTGTATTATATTTATTTATTTTTTCATATCTCTCTTAAGACAATGAGCTCTTTCAGGATAAAGAAGGGAGAAAGATTTTATTGATCTATTTATACCAAAAGCTCATCACAATGCCTGGGCATAGTAAGCATGCAATAAATTTTTTATTAAATAATTTAATCCTCATAACTCCATGAATTAGTTATGATTAACCTCATTTCACAGAGGAGGCTGTTGAAACTCAGGGTAGCTACATTTTACCAAAGGTCACAAGCAGTAGGTGACAGAGCTATGACCAGAATCCAGGCTTTGTATCCATATCACACCAGAACTGCTGTGGCATCATTTCGAGGAGAGTTATTTAATTAAACACAATCAAGGAGACAAAAAATTAGACAAAAACAAACTTATGTATTCTTAGTTAAAATTACTAATAGGCTTTACCATGCTGGAAATTTTTTAACCTGACGTTTTAAAATTTCTGAGTATAATCTCAAAGTATCGATGTTTTTTGGTGGACAAAATGCTGATCAGTTGACATGACTTCTAAAACTTAAAAAAAGGATTGCTTGGAAGAATGAAAAGGAAAGAAACTTGCCAAATTATAGGGCAAAGTTTTCAAAAGAAGTCAGTTCTTAAGTGAGGCTAAAGCTCATCTTCATGTAGTATTTTATTTTTCCCTCCAAAAGATATACCATTGGATCACAAGCCTAAGTAGGAGAAAAAAGCCTGAGAGTAGCTTGATGACATGGGGAACAAGAAAGACTTTGCAATTTCCCTCCACAAATATGAAGACTTCCACCTACCCTGAAGCAGAACAGATATTCTTTCATAACAATGCTTAAGAGTTTGTTTTATGGGAATGGTAAGGCATAAGCTAATTATATTGTGATACTCAAGCATAAGTACAAAAGGTCATGTTTCACCCTTCATGATGAAAATAATTCCATGGAATTTGGACTAAAATAGAGTATACTCTTATTTTACTGTTGAGAAACAAAGATTTAGGGAGATGAGGTGACATGTCCAAGTTTTCACTCACAGGTGCCAAGCCAGAGCCCAAACCCTGTTTTCCTGGCTCCTTCCTGGGCCACTATGTTACTAAAATAAACTATGTTCATCAATAAAGTACTCAGGAGTCAGTGAACAAATGTCTGAAATAATTTCACATGAGACATGTGCATGAAGGACAAAACTGCATTTCTGTGAAAGATCATGAATATACAATCAATTAGATCTCAATGCCATTTACAAGTGTCAGAACGACAGGCTCTCTGACAGAAAACGGAAAATAAATGTGGAATTTTCAATCTAGATTGCTTAATAAGCCAGCTTTAGAAATAGCAAGTATGTTTTGGAGAAGGTCATTGAGAGGATGTGACCTTGGGTTGACCTCAAGCTGAAATCTGAGTCTCCTTTCAGGCCCACAATTGGAGCTGTTTCAAGGATGCAATTTTGAGATAGTAAGATGTTGAGACAGTCTGTAGTGAATATGTGATCAGAACTCTCATTCATTGCTGGTGGAAATGCAAAATAATACAACTACTTTGAGTGAGGGTAGGGCTTGTGATTCTGATGGGTCAGTGACAAAGGTGATAAGATAGTCACCACCATGTGTAAGACTGGAGGGAGATTTGCCTGGTGGAATTGAAAAAGTAATCCCCATGTTGCAAGAGGGCCACATGGCTATGACCAGTGAGTGGCCTCTTGAAACTGAGAGATTTAAGTTAATTTGTTATATAGCAATAAAAAAATCAATTCCAAAAATTATAGGAAATTAATACAGGTATATACTTAAGACAGGAAAACTTACATTCTTTTTTCTATGAACTGTGTCTTTTATGCCTTATCTATAGATTAATTCTAAATGTAGGAAAGCAATAAATAACTTACATTATTATGGTCATATGTATACTCTACTGCAAAATTTAATTATGTGCTAGGAACCCACACAAGGTAATTGAATTTTCTTCCACTTTAGTGCTCAAAAATCATGACACACTTTACTTTGCTTTAGATTTTGTTTTTGGTAAATTATATTTTATTTGTTAAAACCCTGCATTTTTTTTCTTATAAAAAGAAGTATCTAAATCCCTACAAACATTTCTAATTATTGAATAGAGTCATTACATTCTTTATCTGAAGGTGGACTTCTTGGAGTCCATTGATTCCTATGCTAATTCAGACTGAACTCTAGGCCTGATGAACAGACATCAACTTTTGGGTGTAAAACAATCTAAGATCTTTCCGGGATGCTTATTAACCTTTTTAAAAGGTCCCTGAATTATTTGTTTATCAAGATCAGTTCTATCTGTTGATCTTAATTTCTTCGCTGCTGGCTATCTTCATATAGCCAATAATTAGTCATTGCTCATTCACATTTAAGAATAACAAAAGACAAGAAAATGGTGGCAGGAGAGGGACCTCTGAAAAACTCCTCTGGAGATTACAACTAATAAAACACCTATACCTCAACCGAAGACCCTTCACACAATGCACAGTCACAGCTAAGAAATCCATGTGTCACATTAAGGTAACTGCAGGCAGGCAGAGTGTTAAACAAAGGAGAAATAAAGGGAAGAGTGGGGATGCAGCCACGTGTGCAGGTCTCCACTTGGAACTCTACCGCTGGGGAGGGAGAAGGAAGAAGGTGGTGGGAGAGTGTTCCAGGTCTCATTCAGTCTGTGTGACAGAGGAAAGGAGATCCTCAGTTGGGGCATGAGATACCTCACCCACCTCACTTTGGCCCCAGGAGGTGCAGACTGGTCCACAAACTGCAGTGGCAGGACTTCACTCCAGTTCCCAGAGGAGGGGGAGTGACTGTGCAGTGAGGAGCTGCAGTGCAAATGCTCTGGCTGCAAAGGAGAAGGAGAGAGGGGTGCGCATGCATTTCTTGGCCCACAACCAGAACGGTTTGAAAGACCAGCATACAGAACTGACCCCAAGGCTCAGGGCAGAGTTCAGGTACTGGGCAAGCAGAGAACAGAAAGGCGCAAGCATGCCCAAACTCCCTACAAGACCCCTGGAGCCACAGGAAGGAAACAAAGCTGCAAACTCCCCTCCCCCATAGACCTCTGACCACCCAGTATCAGCAGCAAACACCAACTGAAGCTGGGAGGATTCAGAGAGACTGAAAATATGAGAAACCAGAGAATTAAAGAGATGGGGATGGATGACCCATTGGAAACAGAGCTCAAAGTCATGATTATAAAAGTGCTTAAGGAACTGAATGGTAATTTCAACAGAGAGATAGCAAGCATTAAAGAAGATTTACAAAACATTGGACCAGAGAGAGATAATTACTACATTAACTGAAATGAAGAATGGAATAAAAGTCACCAAACTAGATACAATAGAGGCACAAGGCAGTGATTTGCAGGAAAAGCCAGCAGAAAACACACATTTAGAACAGATAGATATGGAATCCAGAAAAATGAAGATGGTTTGAGATTATTCTGGGACAATTTTAAGTGGAAGACTATCAGAATCACAGGTGTACCAGAATGGACAGAGGAAAAGCAAGGGGTCAATAAATTATTTAAAGAAATAGTGACTGAAAATTTTCCTAACCTGGTATAGGAAATAGACATATAAGTCCAGGATGCACAGAGAATCCTGAACAAGATGATCCCAAACAAGAACACATGAAGACACATCATAATTAAAATGGCAAAAGTTAAAGAAAAAGAGAAAATTCTAAAAACAGCAAGAGAAATGCAAGGAGTAACTTATAAAGGGACACCATTCAATTCTCACCTGATTTCTCACCAGAAACTTTACAAGCCATAAGGGATTGGCAGAAAATATTCAACGTGATGCAAACCAAGGCTCTACAACCAAGAATAATGTATCCAGCAAGGCTAGCATTCAAAATTGAAGGACAGATAAAGAGCTTCCCAGATACACATAGAAGATGTAATATAAAATTGTACACATATGTAATTTTTACTGATCAATGTCAACCCAATAAATTAAAAAAAAAAAAAAGAAAAACAAAAAGAATAACAAACTATGCTTTTATACCAAATACTTGGTATGCCTTTCTGATGTTGTATATGTACATGTGCTTTACTCACAGGACCCTCCCCTGAGAGAAAAGGCTGACTGGAATTCCCTGTTTTTGTTTTTGTTTTTTTCTTTTACTGAGTCTTGTTGATGGACGAGTTTTGCAGTCAGAGGCAGAGAGCTGCCTTGTAAGTTAGCAGTGGGTGTCCCCAAACCCTAGAATGAGGACTTCTTCTGTGTCATCCAAACGCACACAAGTACTGTAACTTTCTCTAGGCAGCCCTTGACATTTTTTTTTTAAAAGAAAATATTACATGTGTTTTGTGATGGGAAGAAGGAGGTAAGCATATGTGTGTGCATATGTAAGTGTATTTGCTAGTGTGTTCGCTCTAAGAAAGACATTAAATGAAAACTCTTATTTTGCTTCTTTTACTCCTGTGATCTGTGCTTACATCCATTGAGCTTAGTCCATTCTGGGGTTCAATTGGGAAGTATGGCTTTCCCCCTGCATTTTGCTTTCCTCCCAGTCTTTCTTTTTCATTAACATGTTTCCAAGTAAGTCTTCAGTTAATGTCTTTGATAGGTTCTGCGACTTTAAGTGAAACGCCATATAATGAGACCAACTTTACCATAGGCTAATTGATGTAAATGAGTTAAGTTCCCACAATGTCTCTTTGACATTATACCAAAATGACAGTGAAAGAAAAGAACTTTATTCTAGGACCTATTGCATTTTCAGACGTCCAGAAAATTTCATCTGCAATTCCTGAATGACCACCTACAAATCTCTTCACTCTTATAAATGTATTCATTTCTGTGTTCCTTTATTGCTTCAGGAAGGAGGGGGAGAGGCAGGCATATGTGCACAATTTAACCAGAACCAAGGAGCTTCCTTTTAATCCTAACCTTCTTGTGACCATCTCAGGCCTGCTTGTCAGTGTCCCCTGTCCTCGCCCTGCACCCCACCCCCCCACCCCCAGTCTCCAAAGTTCTTTTTCTGCTATTCCCACCCACAGCCAGTGTACACATAGGCAGGGATTCCTTCATGATAGCTGTTGCAGGGTCAGATTCTTGGGTTTCAAACTTGACTTTGGAGCTCTCTGATGCATCGAGTTAGGAGAGTTGGTTAAAATTTGTGCCTCAGCCAGGACCCAATCAGGATGATTGCTGTTGTCTACTTTATAGAGTCATCTGAGAATGACTTTATGTGTTCCCACAGCCACAGCATTTCCAAAACTGTCTTCTGACTTTACAATAGCCTCCTCTGACATAAAAACCACAAGCAGACACAGAAGAGAGCCAGCAGGCAGAAATTAACTGAGTACACCCCAGTGTCCCATCAAGAAAGCTCAAAAGTTCCTCCTCATTCTCACTGGTGATTCCTGACCAAGATGTGGAATGCTAGGCTTAGGGGGCCAGCAAGGAAGAAAATAGGCAATATCATCCTGCCCCTTGGTAGAACTTATCCTCAGTGATGATTTCATTATGATTTCTTTTTTATAATCCTCTGACTAAATGAGAACTCGATGAATCATTGCATAATTAAATACCCATGAAACAGTGGGAATGAGCACTCTGGGCTCTCTTATACAGGAGAGACCTGTTTGCATTTTATTTGGTTGATAGAGGAAAGATGACTATGGAGAAATTTTTTCTTACTGGATTTTTTAAATAAATAAGACATATATAGGGAGAAATAAAGGATTTCCATGACAAACATCAACATATGTTTTTGAACTTTTATAGACAGTTAACCAAAGAAGATGCACAACCTTTAAACTTTCCCCTTCTGTGTTTTCAGGATTTGGATTAATTAAATGTGTGATTTCCATCTAAGTCTGTGCTGTGTCTGGCAGAGACACCGAAGGACTATTGTGGGAGGGTTTGGTGATTATCCTTGCTATTAGTCTCAGAAAATTAGTTGAAGAGCCCCAAATACTCAGATTCCCTTTATTTCATTGAGAATATCAACATATATATGCATATCTAAGAGTTTTGTATTTTTAAGTTTTTTTTCCCATCAGTTATTACATTAGGGGAAAAGTCTATAATCTTGTTACTGCTTATGAAATTGTCTTTTTAAAAAAGCATTATTCTTGCAGAGGCACAGACCAGGAACTCTGTGACAGTTCTTGTCCCTTTCCTTTCATGTATTATATGTCTCCTTCATGACTGTCATGACCACTGGTCTGTGTTGGGTTTCGGATATCTGGGACCATAGAAATGAACCCCCTGGGTTATGATCCATGATGGCCTGTATAGTTAAAGTTCCTTCCCTGTAAATATATTAGTGTTTTATATATATATATATATATCTCCTAGTATATACCCTAACTAGGCTGACCAGAACTACCATTTTAAATAGGACAGAAAACAATGGTACTGCCCCATTTCAAATGGTAGGTCTGGTCAGCCTAGTCCCTCTGGCCTAGATTCCAGGTGTCCGTAGGCTGACCATATGTACTGTTTGGAATGGGGCAGTGCTGTTGTTTTCTGCCCTGTTTATGTGGAATATTTCTGTCCATCCTTATAGCCTTTAGAACACTCCCCCTCAGCAGTTTACCGTTTCAATGTCCAGAGATGTTTACTGTGGCCATCTGCCAACTTAAATACTAAGTAAGACCATACCTGACACTGACCCTGAAGAGATCCTGTTCTTTATGCTACTTCTGAAGACGTGTCTGCCTGCTGTTTATTTATTTTTTTAATTTTTGAAAAACTTCTACCTTTGTGCTAGTTATTCATAAAAGTGTCTTCCCATTCTCCACTTCATTAGTTTGTACAAGCCTTTATAGATGGAAACTTGTTACTGATTTCTGAATACACATTACCACCACTGCTTTCTCACGTTGCTGCCCCCCAGGCCCCAGATTCTATTTAATTCATGAAATCACTTGTTTTCCTGGTAAATTACATTTAGCAAAGTCATTTAAATTCTTCTTCATTGATTAATGGAATACGGTCAGAAATTGGCAAGATGAAGATGGAGATAGAAAATGTCCTAGCAAAATTATTTTAAGAAGAGTTTTCCTTTGCAAACATAGTTTCTCATTACCCCTTAAAAGCTACAAACCTTGGATTGTTATTTAAATCTTCTTCTGACATTAAGTAAAGTAGGAAGACCTGTTCCAGCTTAAGAGAATATATGCCTAAGCAGTTCATTTCAATGACTGGAGTTTTGTTTATATGGAGTCAAAGCACATGTAACTTAATTTCTAATAGCTGTATCTTAAACGTTCTTCACTTCAGTGACTGTGATTAGACATAAAACTTGTCTAGGTATCTTCTGTAGTCTATGTGTAAGTCTTTTAAAATTAGAATGAATTATGAGCACAGATCGGGAAAAAGTACCTTTAGAATACTACCAGTGATCCATGGTTTTGGAATGACCTATGCAGAGTCTAGGCCGAGAGTCTTCTATATTTCATGGAGTTTTATAACATTTAAATACTGTGTGTTTGGTGTCTGATGATAGCTAGGTAAGATTTTCTTTCTTTTACAATAAAACATCTATTATTTTTTCTAATCTGCAGAAGAATGGCATCAGCCTTTTCAAAGCAATAAGGGAATATTTGATGATTGGGGGATTGCTTGGGTCATATAACAAAGCATTTTATTATTTACTGTCTTCTGTGGGCAAAGCAGTGTATTGACTGCAAGAATTACAGAGATAATTTAATATTATCCTTTAGTTTAAGCTGATTACAATTTAGGAGAAGAAACAAGAACTAATTATGAGGTAGGAGAGAAGGACAGTATGGAAAGGTACAAATTTCTATGGAAACAATAAGAGAGGTCCTATTCCATTAGTCCTAATGCCCAAAGCTACCAGAAGCTTGTGTTTGTACTAAGTTTGTGCCCCTCTCTTAGTAGCCATGTCTGGCTTGGGGAGGTGGGAAAAGGAGAATTTATTTCTCTCGTCTTCTCCCATCCAACCACATTCTAGTTTTGTTTCCATCCTAAGTTTCCTGCTGTGTACGATTAGTTCTAAAGAACGTATGTTGTACATCTGAAATTCCTGGCTAAACTGGACTTAGGACGTAAAGGATAAGATAGTTCTTAAACTTTTGGTACTTTGTGGGCAAGACAACAAATGCTTTTGCTGGACAACCAAGAGTACATCATATTTTTAAAAGGAATTCTTGAAATGAATATGAATATTACTGACATTCATGATTTTGACAAAAGCCCTTTTTTATTTATTTATTTATTAATTTATTATTTATTTATTTATTATTAAATTTATCGGGGTGACATTGGTTGATAAAAATTACATAGGTTCCAGGTGTACAATTCTACAGTACATCATGTATGTGTTGTGTTATGTGTTCACCACCCAGAGTCAGCTCTCTTTGCATCACCATATATTTGAGACCCTGTCTGTTCTTTCCCACCCACCTCCCCCATACCCTCAGATAACTACTAACCACTGAACTATTGATTGTATCCATGAGTTTTTGTTTCTTGGTTGCTTTCAGAATGGTTTGCATAGGTCATTCCAAAACCATGGATCACTGGTAGTATTCTAAAAGTTCCATATATGGTTCTTGGTTTTTTTTTTCTGTCTGGCTTATTTCACTTTGCATGATGGTCTCAAGGTCTATCCATGTTATCATAAATGGCCCTTTATTTTTTTATTTTTTTTATTTTTTTTTGCTTTTTGGTATGTGGGTAACTCCCTGACTGAGAATCGAACCCAGGCCACAGTGCCGACAGCGCCAACGCTGAAGCCTTAAGCCACTACACCACCAGGGAACTCCCAAATGGCCCTTTCTTATAAGCCCTTAGATTTTGTTTTTAAATTTGAGTTGGCAACCTCATATCCATTTACTATGAAATGACAGAAGACTATGAACACGAGTGTGGTCCTGTGACCTAAGTCTCAAGAATGATGTCGTTTTGCTGAAAGGCATACCCTAAGTTTGTTAGCTACACAAAGCTTTCTGTCCTGTTACACTTCTGTGTCTTCTACTTCCCTGATCGCTTCGTCACCTTCATTCCTGTCAGGTTGCATTATCATTGTTTAGAGGTGTAGAGGAAGGCAAAATTAAGACTAAATAAACAGGCATACAGACCTTGAGGTGAGGTGGGTAAGGATGGGAGTGCAGCAAATGGGAGGAGGCTGCTACATTTGCAGCCAGTTATTTGTGTGGAGATGCCAGGCTTCTAGCTTCTTTGTGTTCTATGAATCTTACTCAATACAATTTTTTTTTCTCCCAAATGTTTCTGTTATTAAATTTCAGGAATTGTAACACTTTTATAAGACTTATAATCATTTCAAGTGTTGTGAAAATTCTTTTTTTAAAAGAGACCTTTTCATCACTGGTGCAGAAGCTACCTTGAAGCCATGTGACAACTCTGGGCTGCGGGAAGCAGGAATTGCTTCTGACTGCCTTGTTTTTCCTTTGCAGATGTGTTTGTGGGTTAGGTGCCCTCTGGCCTAAAGTTTATAGTCTGATCATTCCACTAAGCTGTCACTTTTAGTCACAACAGCTGCTTCTCAAAGGGAATGGGCCTCTTTTGTGACTGACGCTGACTTTGGACAGGCAAATTATTACTCCCAGGGAGCATTCACACATACCTGTGGTCTTGGCCGTTCTGGATTAGTGAACCAGAACAAACTATGAAGTTGGGAAAGCTCTCTTTGTGCCACTTCAAAGTCTGCTCGGTTTTGCCATCAAATATTACTGAGTGCTGTTAAAATTAAGGTATTAAACGTCTAAATTAGCCAGAATGAACTAATATGTCATAAGATAAATCATAATCATAAGTCAGAATATTTGTATTCATAAACAATATTATGAGTCATAATCGTATTATACAGTCCAAGGTTAATCTTCTACATTTAATCTTGCACTGGATAATTTCTTACAGTTTTCTGGTTTCTTGAGCAGATAACTAAATGGTAGTAAAATTTTAGTTTAACTGTTTTACCTGAAAAAGTCACAGAAAAATAAGTTATAGATGTCGTGTAATTTTTGAATCAGACTGTTCTTGTGACTCCTTTACATAATATGTTATGAAGAAATCAATGAAATTTAATTCAACTGGAATTCCCAAACAATTGGCCATTCAAAGGAATGTTTATTTTGTAACAAACCTTGGGTCAGAGGGCACCCATGGATATGGCATTCTTAACAATGGACATTTTTTGCATTATAATGTGTTTCATTAAAATATTGGTGCGATGGAAAAATACATGTACTTGATTGATTGGGTATGAGGATTTCACACATGCCTGCCCTAGGGCAGCCTTGACCTCTTTTATTCTGGTTTACTTTTCCTTTGTTTACTTCCCCAAGGCATTTATTAACTTCTAATTTGTTAGGTGGCTTACTAAATTGCCATGCTTATTCTTCACTTCTTTCTTTCCATGCTAGAATATAAACTCCATGTAGGTAGAGATCTTTATTGGTCCTTTTCATTGATGAATCCCAATAATCTACAATGGGGCCTAGAACATTGTAGGTGTTCAACAAATAGCTTTTGTTCAATAAATACATAAGGAGAATGGGATTTATTCCCCCTGAAATAAAAGATATCCTTATTCTTACCTATGCTATCATTTTTATTTAAAACTTTCTCAGGAATAGATATTTAAAATACACTATGGAAATGCCAGTTATTAAAATGCTTATTTAAATTATCCTTTACTATTCTGGTATAAATATCATTTAAATATTCTGTGATTTTTTTTAAAATGAGATAACCTTGGCTCTTATATTTCACTGATAACATTTTAAGAAAAATGGATTTATGACAAAGAATTGGCAATTTATAGACTTGGCTTTTCATGCAACAGTTACTATTTTTATTGATACCAATCAAGTTCTTGGTTTCCTACTTTAAAGTCCCCAGAGTATCTGTCTTAAAGATACCAATTGCATTTCTCTGGAAATAAAAAGTTATACTTGACAAGGTACAGAAAAATCGCATTGGCTATAAAGTATGTTGCTCTAGAGTAAAATGAGAAATTTATTAATATTCACAGAAAAATTCACAAGACAAGCTTTCTAGCATATATATGTGCATGCGCGTACACACACACACACACACACACACACACACACACACCACTCCTTTTTTGTTTTTTGGGGGAGGGAGGCTGTGTTCAACCTGTGTGACTATGGACACCTTTTAGCTTCCTTCACTAGAAGGCTGGAGGCAGCCCTATCCTTCATCAAAGAGTGAAGGCAGAAAGGGCAAAGACAAGGATGTGAGGCAGTGTGGGGTGTAGGGGCCAACACATGGGTGGGGATGCTCTATGGGACCTGGTTGAGGAGTGTGGATGGTATCTTGGATACCAGCATCCTAGGGCAGCGGTGTTCAATGTGAGAGATGCCAACATGGGGGGTCTTGAGCACTGCAAATTGAAAAGCACTTGGTGTCCAGATGCTCAGCTTCGCATAATGCTCTTTCCTAAAGCCATCTGTCTAGGATGCCACCCAGCTTTACTCTGTTGCTTCCCCTCACGTTAGAAAGCAAGATGTGCGCACATCATGTGAGTGATGTGAAGCCTCCTAGGCTATAAACAAAGTGGGGCAGGGACTCTTTTAGTATTAGTCAAGCCACCCAAAATGCTCAGGGCACAAAGCCTTTCCAGGTCCTACCCAAATGTTTTTGTTAAAAGGTGAAAAGCCTGGCATTGTG
This sequence comes from Lyroderma lyra, assembly GCA_004026885.1. NCBI lineage: Eukaryota > Metazoa > Chordata > Mammalia > Chiroptera > Megadermatidae > Lyroderma > Lyroderma lyra. Next base: position 105,684 of record PVJL010004967.1, read on the forward strand.
GGGAGTTTGGACTCAGGTGGGAATCCAGATATATTAAGAGTGTGGTGGTAGGGAGTATAACAATTTTTGTTTAAGAACTTTAACTCTTCTGTCTCCCAAATATAACTCCTGTTTCTGGGGACTGTCACTGTTTTTCAAGATACACTGAAAAAAAAAAAGATAAAACTTAACAAACACATTCCCCCATTCCCCCATCACCCTCCCCTTTGGCACCCATCAGCTTGTTGTCTTTATCTATGGGCCTGTTTCTGTTTTGTTTACTCATGTTTGCTTTTTTAGATTCTGCATATAAGTGAAATCATATGACATTTGTCTGACTTATTTCACTTTACATAATACCCATATTGTGCAAACAGCAAGATTTCTTTTTTTCTTTTAGTTGCTGAATGATACTCCATTATATATATATGGGCTGTCCAGAAAGTATCCAGCCATGTAATATGAAAAATGGAGGCATTTATGGCTGAAAGTTTTCTGGACAGCCCTCATATATACATACACTTTTTTTAAAGGGGGAGTCTATACGTATATATACATATATATTTATGCTACATCTTCATTTGTTGACTGGACATCTAGATTGCTTCTATATCTTGGCTATTGTACATAATGCTGCAATGAACAGAGTGATGCATGCATCTTTTCAGATTAGTGTTCTGGCTTTCTCTGGATAAATACCCAGGAGTGGAATTGCTGGGTCATAAGGTAGCTCTATTGTTAATTTTTTGAAGAACTTCCATACTGTTTTCCATAGCAGCAGCATCAGTTTGCAATCCCACCAACAGTGCACAAGGGTTCCCTTTTCTTCACATTTTCTTCAACGCTTGTTGTTTGCTGACTTATTGATTATAGCCATTCTGACAGATGTGAAGTGACATCTCATTGTAGTTTTAATTTGCATTTCCCTGATGATTAGTGATGTTGAGCATCTTTACATGTGTCTATTGGCCATTTGTATGTCCTCTTTGGAGAAATATCTATTCAGATCCTTTGCCCAATTTTTAATTGGATTTTTCTTTTTTCTTTCCTGTTAAGTTGTATGAGTTCCTTATATATTTTGTGTATTAGCTCCCTATCAGATGATGGACTATTGGTGGATATCTTCTCCCATTCAGTAGGCTGTCTTTTCATTTTGTTGATGGTTTCCTTCATTGTGCAAAAACTTTTTAGTATAGTATGGTCCATTTGTGTATTTTTCCTTTTGTTGCCCTTGCCTAAGTAGACATATCTAAAAAGATATTGCCAAGAGCAATGTCAAACTTTACTACTTATATTTTCTTCTAGGTATTTTATCATTTGAAGTGTTAATATTTAAGTCTTTAATCCAGTTTGAGTTTATTTTGTTTATGATATAAGAAAGTGGTCCAATTTATTTTTTTTTTGCATGTAACTGTCCAGTTTTCCCAGTACCATTTATTGAACAGACTGTCTTTACTGTATGGTATATTCTTTCCTCCTTTGTCCTAGATTAACTGACCATATAAGTGAGGATTTATTTCTGAGCTCTCAATTGTATTCCATTGATCTACATATCTGTTTTTATGCCAGTACTGCACTGTTTTGATTACTGTAGCTTTATAGTATAGTTTGATATCAGGGAGCCTGATACCTCCCACTTGGTTCTTTGGCTATTTGAGGTCTTTTGTGGTTCCATATAAAGTACTGTAGGATTAGTTGTTCCACTTCTGGTGTTACTTTGGATGGAGCAATTTGGTGGAGTCCTTCAGCCGACAGGAAAAATGACTGGATGGCTTGCTGAGTGAGACTGTCAGTTTTGGTTCTGATATTCTATCACAGCTCACATTCTCCTGTGGGTAAAATCTGGCTAGACAGAAGGGCAGATTTGAAGTCATAACAATATCTGGAGATGTGCAGCAAGTAAGGGAGGATAAGGAAGACAGTTTTGTAATGACCAGATAGAGGCATGCCTATGAATCAACAAATCTTAAACGTGAGCTGGCAAAGCCAGTCTTGACCAGTGACCTCAGTCCTAAGCAGACCTTCCTGGACAAGCTGCTTGTTTAGCATAGGGGAGGTTTAGCTCTCCCTGTGATACTGAGTCTGAGGACAAAGGACGAGGGAGCAGGATTTACAGAACTTCTGTATTCTTTTCCTTTATGCTAATGAGTCATAGATAGTTTCACTTACTGGAAGGATCTTGGATGTTGCCAGTATTGGTTTTACAAGTTAGTAATGGGATAGGAAGGAGGTCTATAACGTACCCGATGGCTTCATCTCCCATTCTCCAGGTCAGTTTATCCCAAACTAGCCTCCACTTCCTTCTAACACTGTTCGTTTACATGTCCAACACTCTCCAAGTGAGACTAATTTATCACAAATTTCCTCCAAATTGTGGGGCTTTGGATTTCAGCATCTTGGGGCTATTAGCTAATGCAATTATAGCCAGGTACCTCTTAACAGTTTCTCCGGGTCATTATCTTTCTTCACAGCATTGTTCACTTAGATTATGAATAGGTAAAAGATTATGATAAAACCACTTTAATTCTTACTTCCTTAAACCCACTGATATTGATAGTCTTTTATTCTTTTCACCTTTAATTTTGTAAGGTTTTTTTTTGTTTTTCAACCCTTTCATGGTACAGTGGGATAATTGAAAGTGTAACATTACTGACTAAATATTTAAGCTCTTTCCAATCATCTCATTTATGAAAATTCAGTTATGATAGATGGGTTTGCCTTCCATAGATCAATTTTATGGCTATTCAAAGTTTTTCTTTTGGAAAGAGGATGTCCACAATGGAAGTTTCTCAGAGGATATCTAGTTACTGGATTCTGCTTCAGTCTCCAGACTTATGAAGAACGGAGATTTAGAAAATTCTTTGACCTGACCAGATTCACTGAGCCAACTATGGACAGAGCCAGGATAAATTGCTTTAGTCAAAGCTTTGCAACTTTCCTCATCATGAGAATCACTTGGAATGCTCATTAAAAATAAAACTTTTTTTCTGACTCCATCCCAGAAATGAGCGAATTCGAATGTTCAGGAAAGAAATCAAATGTATTAAGAGTTCTCCAGAGAAACAAAACCAATAGGATATGTATGTGGGGGTAGGTGGGAATGATGTGGATATGTGGAAATTTATTATGAGAAATTGGCTAACGTGATTATGGAGGCTGAAGAGTCCCACAGTCTGCCATCTGCAAGCTGGAGAACCAGGAAAGTAGATGGTGTAATTCAGTCTGAGTCTGGAGGCCTGAGAACCAGAGCAGATGATGATGCAAGTCCTGGTATGAGGTCCAGAGAAGATGAGATGGGGTGTCCCAGCTCAATTAGTGAGGCAGGAAAAGGGGAAAAAATTCCTCTCTCATCTACCTTTTGTTCTATTCAGGTCCTTAACACATTGGGGAGGGCAATCTACTTTATCAAGTCCACTGATTCCAATGCTAATCTCACCCTGAAAGGTCCTCATCGAGACTCCCAGAAATAATATTTAATCTAGGCACCCTGTGGCTTACTCAAGTTGATATGCAAAATGAACCATTACAAGTCTACTTGTCAAGTTGGTTCCCATAAATCTATCTCCTTAAACCATACTTGGTCTCCAAATAAAGACAATAACAAGCTCACGATTCTACCTGTTATGGGACTATGCTGTGTATAACAGAAAATGCACTAATTCCTTCCCCAAAAAAGATAAAGTCCTTAAATGATGTCTGCTCTTCTCCATGATATCCCAAAATGTATATTATGATGTTAAATTAACAATACTAAATTACTATGACATAAAATCAATGCATCTTATGTCACATGATAAGGGAGTACGAGAGGAAGTAAAACAAATGTGTGGGAGTATATATGTGTGTATGAGTATATATGTATGTGTGAGTATGTACATGGCAAATTAGAAGTAGTCCTTTCTGCAACTGGTCACATGGTTGTAGCTGGTATTTATAACCACCTTCTTCCACTGCCCATTCTGTATTCCGTTTGCCATCAGCTAGCACCTCAGTTGTTCATGGTTCTTACCTAGTGGGGTGACCCAAATCTTCATTCTGGGCCATTACTAGGCCTGCTTGGATTGGGTTAGTATAGTTTTCCATTGACCTTAATGATGGATGGGATATGGTACTCCTAAGTGATGCCTTACGGAATTATATTTCAGACATATTCCTTCTTGCCTCCATTTAGAGTAGCAGTCCAACTTCCCCTTGGTTTGAATCAGTCATTCCAGCTGACATTGAATCTCCCTTCTTTGTCTGTTGATTCAGTGGCATGAAGCCAGCTGGGTGGCAGTCTTAATTTCCAGTTCATTGTGCCTCCTGATAGAAGCATTATTTCATCCGGAACTAAGACTTCTAAACCAGCAGAGCATAAAGTCTCAGGGACACACAGCCACAACTTTGCTAGGAAGTACTAGGGTAATATTGAGTGATCCTACTTCCATTTCCAACCCTTGATTCCTGGACCTGTGAATCTTGGCTATGGGAGAAACAGCACCATATACGAGTGGATGCTGATTCAGAAAACCTTCTGGAGAACCTCGCCCCAGCCCAACAAGGGCTGCCACCTAGCTGGTGCTGTAACTGAGCTTTCAAAAGGCTATCCCACTATTCTATTAAGCCAGCTGCTTCAAGATGATGTGAAATTCACTGGTAAGGCCAGTGAATTCCATGATCATGGGCCTATTGCTGCACTTCTTTTGCTCTGAAGTGAGTTCCTTGAGCAGAAGCAGTGATGTGTGGGATACCATGATGGTGGATAAGGCATTCTACAAGTCTATGAATGGTAGTTTCGGTGAAGCATCGAGTATAGGGAAGACATGTTCATATTCAGATTAAGTGCTTATTCCAGTAAGAATAAAACGCTGCCCCTTCCATGGTGGAAGTGGTCTAGTGTAATCAACCTGCCACCAGGTAGCTGGCTGATCGCCTCAAGACATGGGACCATGTTGTGGACTCAGAATTGGTCTCTATTGTTGGCAGATGGGCGCTCAGTGGTGGCAATAGCCAGATTGGCCTTGGTAAGTGCAAATCTATGTTGCTGAGCTCACACATAACCTTTATCTCTGCCACCATGACCATTTTGTTTGGGACCCCCTAGGACAATGACAGGAGTGGCTGGGGAAAGGGGATGACTGGTATCTATAGCAAAAGTGATCCTATCCACTGGATCATTAAAATCCTCCTCAGCTGAGGGCACCCTTTGGTGAGCATTCACATGGGACACAGATTTTTCATGCTTTTTACCCAGAGAGGTCTATCCTCATCGTTTCCCCCCAAATTTCCTGGTCATCAATTTCCCAATCATATTCTTTCCAAGTTTCTGACCATCCAGCCCACATCCCATGAATCAATACATAATTGCACACCTGACCATTTCTCCTTCCAAGCTGAGTGCACAACCAGGCGTGCTACCCATTGGGAGGACTCCTCTTCACTGTGATCCTTCAGAGATGTCCCAGGGAGGGGCTGTTGTGCTGCATCTGTCCACTTTCAAGTGCTGCCTGCATATTGTATAGAACCATCTGTAAACCAGGCTCCCATCTTCTATCAGCTGATGGTAAGAAAATCCCCATGAGGTTCTCAATACAAGCTCGGTGAGAGAAAGCAACACAGCAGGGATGGGATCATGAGCATCTGAGCTGCTTCCTCCTGTAATTGGTGCTTTTTAGGGCCTACTTGGAGTTGATCACATATAGACCATTTCAACTTGATTGTGGAATATGGCTGTACAAACCCAAGTCTAGGCTACTTGTTATTTCTTGTTCACTAGGTCCAGTCATCATAATGTTCACCAATGTAATAGACCAGGGTGATACCTTGTGGAAGGGAGAGGAGATCAATATCTCTCTAAACTAATCTATGACACAGTGCTGCAGAGTTATAATAAATCCTTAAGGGAGGACAGTGAAGGTATATTGCTGACCTTGCTAGCTGAAACAAACAAACAAACAAACAAACAAACAAAGAAACTCTTTGCTTCTGGTGGACCTTAAGGACAGGGATGGAGAAAAAGGCACTTATCATCTCAATAGCTGCATAGAAGGTATAGTTCCAGGGGATGTGTTAATTTGCTCAAGCAATGAAATCTCATCTAGAACAGTAGTTGCAATTGGAGTCACCACCTAGTTAAGCATATAATCACCTGTCATTCTTTAAGACCCATCTATCTTCTGCACAGGCCAAATAGGAGAGTTGAGTGGGGAGGTGGTGAGAATCACCACCCCTGCATCTTTCAGTCCTTAATGGTGGCACTAGTCTCTGTCGTCTCTTTAGGAATGTGGTATGACCTCTGGCTCCCTTTTCCTAGGCAGAAGCAGTTTGAATGGCTTCTATGTGGCCTTTTCTACCATAATAGTTTTCACTCCACAGGTCAGGGAACCAATGTGGGGGTTCTGCCAAATGCAATGTATTGTCTGTTCTAATTTTGTATTCTGGAACTGGGGAAATAGCCACGGGATGCATTCAGGGACCTGCTGGACCCGCTGTGAGATGGACCTGAGCTTAAAATCCATCCATCACTTGACCTGCATAAACCCCTTCTCTGACTGGTAGGTCACAGTGATGTTTGAGGTCTCCTGGGATTGGTGTTAGTTTAGAGCCAGTGTTCAGTAGTCTCTGAAAGGTCTGATTATTTTCTTTTCCCCAGTGTACAGTTACCTTGGTATATGGCTATAGGTCCCTTTTGGGAAGACTGGGAGAAAGATTAGCAGTATGCATTTTGGGTAGTGTAATGTAGTTCTTCCTCTTGGGGACTAGACCTCCCCTTCACTCAAGGGATTTTGGGTCTGTAAAGTGGCTCTAGTCTACGAATTGACTGAGGAGCTATGATTCTCTAGTCTTATGATTCAGTTTTGACTTCTGTTTGCCAAGCCCAGAACTTATCTGCTTATACAGATCAAGTAAGAATTTAGTAGGTTTCTTATTTATTTCACTTCTAGGAACACCGTGATTCACTAATCAATGCCGTAGGTCTGCATAAGTCAGCCTGTTCTGACGGCTGCTTTGACTGCTGTCTATCACTGTAGCCACACCCACCTTGTCTTTGGTGACTGAGCGTTGTCACTTGGCTGCTGCCACCTCATAGTCCAATTGCTCCCACTGCATTCAGGTTTTCCAACTCAGTGACTGCAGTTCCCACTGGGCAGTGTGCTCCAGAGAAGAGCGGTCACGGGGCTCTTTAGGGATGTGGAGGCTCCCTCACTAATTGCTCACAGGCTTGATAAAAGGTATTTCTGGACACTCCCAGGATGGGTGAGTGGGTCTTAACCGGTGCGCCACTCTCACATTCCCGTCTCCCTGGGTCTGTGAGCCTCTTCCTCTACAGTAAGGTGTGTGTGTCATTTCCAGTCTGCTTGCTGAGGGCCACCTTTTGGTCCATGTTTCAGTCAAGCAACCAAACCGTCAGTGCCCTTCCTCATTCCCGGAGCTGCAGCTTACTTGCAGACTCTCTGCTTGGTGAGCCCGTGCCAGTGAATTAATCCTGACCCAACTTTACGTTCCTTCCACCATTATTTCACACGTTTAGGGCCCATTTCCCACGTGTTGCCTGGATTTCTGTCTGTATAAATTTCAAACTCAAGTAATTCTTTCGGAGTGTAGCATATCTATCTCCTCATGGATCGCACACCGTAGCTCACCTTTAGGGTCTACAAACAAAGAGGGGGTGGTCAGGTGGGTCCTCGGGACAGTCAGGAGGCCATTGCAGTTTGCTCAGGTGATGCAGGTTCAATCTCAGATGGAGGTAGACTGGCTGCTACCCCTGAGGGTGGGAAGCCACTTCCAATGGCAAGGAAGACGCATCAGAATTCAGGGGCTCAGTGTCCCCAGCTTTTATCACGGTCTTCCTACCTGTCCCCTTGCCAACATACAGAGTCCCACTCTTTCTCAATCAAAGCCCTCACAGGAGACACCTTACAAGGCTGGGGTTCCCTTTCATTGTAATTCAGGCAGTCACAGGATGAGGTTTTGCTTTTTCTTTTCAGCAGTTTCAGCCAGGAGGCTGCGGGAGGCAAGGGCCTCCTTCAGGGGCACGTCTGCTCATAGGTCATTGAGGCTGTGTCTGAGCTAGGAATTCAAACCCCTGACTCATCCTTTTCTTATACCATATTGTACAGAGGCATTAGGAGCGACCAGCCAACATCATTAAGTTCATGTTTTCTCAGAATGTTACAAGTATCACATACAGAGTTATCCAGCTCCTTACTTACAAGTCATTGATCAAGAGTACCCAGTGCAGGCATTTTGTGTGTCTTTGTTGCCATGTCATGCCATGCACTATCGGTGCTTTCTTTATTGCTAGAAATAGGGTCATTAGCTCCTCTAGATCAAATCAGAATGCCAATCCCAGAGACCCCAGAACTGATTCAGAAAACTTATCTTTAATAATTCTGTTCTTCTAAAACCACTGTTGGTATCGAAATCTGTATTAACCAGGGTACTCCAGAGAAACACAACTAATGGGAGATACACAGATCTCTACAGGTGTGACTTCCCTGTTTATATAATCTCCCCTCTCTCATCTACATTGTATGTCATATATTATATATTTATTAGATATAATGGGGTCCAACAGGACTTGGCTTGCGTGATTATGGAGACTGAGAAGTCTTGTAATCTGTAATTAGGGGAACTTCAGGTGTGAGTCCCAGTCCTAAAATGGGAAGAAATGAGATGAGATGAAATGTCCCAGCTCAGTCAGCCAGGCAGGGAGAAAAGGGAGAGATTTCCTATTCCTCCTGCCTTTTGTTCTCTTCAGGTTCTTAGTGGATTAGTGATGCCTGGCCACATGGAGGAGGGCAATCTACTGAGTCTTTGGACTCAAATACCAATCTCATCCGGAAACCTCACAGACGCACCTAGCAGCAACGTTTAACCTGGCATCCTGTGGCCTACTCAACTTGACACATAAAATGGACCTTCACAGCTAGAGATCTAGGTTTTTACATCCTCACAAATGACTGTCATAGGTACACAAATTTGGAGATTACTGGTTTACATTCTCGGCAGGCACCAAATTTGGTATCATATAAACATTCGGTAAAATGCTCTCCCAAATATGCACATTCTAGAAAGTCGAGATTAATGCAATTAAAGATTCTTGAGAAAAATGTTTAGATGTTTAATCTCACAGGATTTATTGGGCTACTTTATAAAGAGGTGCTTAAGTAGACATGGCAGGACAACAGGAAGTACAATTAGAGAATGGAGTAGATTAATGTAGTTGTAATAGTGAATTGGTTAACCTTTGTGTGTGTGTGTGTGTGTGTGTGTATTTTTGCCCCTAAAATAGGATTTACTATAATGTGAATTTTTGGAAAACTTACCAGCAGGTGGTAGCACTGTTTAACAAATATATCTCTGTACCTCTGGATCTCAAAAAGAGCAATTGTGAATGAATTATTGGCTGCGAACACAGCAACATTCAGATATGTCAGACTATTGGGTTGTGATTCAAAAAACCTGACTGCTGGTCCCAGTTGTATGGCTTGTTGGCCTCATCACTTTGCAGAAATAATTTAATCTCACAATGTTTCTAACACTGTAAGTAAAATTGGGATAATAGTAAAAGCTGTCCTGGCTTGTGTTAAGGGTGAAAACAGATGATTGTGAAATTATTACGGGAAGGGTAGAATGCTATGTCAATGCAAATGTCATTTCTCTCTTTTTTTCCTATGTGTTTCTTGTTATTCAGGAATTTATTTTGAGATGTCTACTAAGAAGATGACGGTCACATGTTGGACCTTAAAAGGATGATACTCAAATGTTGAAATATTTCCCATTGAAGTATGTTCTACTGTTTTTTTGACCATTTTCAATTCAATTTCGTTTTTATGTAGTATGAGATGCTAAAACCCTACATTTGTTGGTTCTGAGGGAAAGTAGCTCTCGCCTCTGAATGCTTCCTTGTGCATAGCCACTGCTTGCCTACTCTTTGCACATTCATGGATTAAAGAGGAAAAAATCTAAGAAAACCCAAATAATTTCAAGGATTTTTTAAAAAAGGAAATAACACCTATGCGCACTGACATATTTAAAGTGTAAGGAGCTGTAGAATTGTATGCCTGAAACCTATGTAATCCTTGCTTACAGATGTCACCCCAGTTAAGTCTAATAATAAAAATAAATTTAAAAAAAGTGTAAGGAGCATGGTGAGCCAGCAGTTTACCCTTACAGAGAAGTGCTGCTAAAGATTCACAGATACAGAACTTCCTTTTCCTATTTTTGTTTTCATTTGACAGATATTTATTGATCATGTTCAATTGAGCAGGCACTTCACTAGGTGCTGGAAATACAGGCTGTATATTGCAATTTCAGGTAATTCCTGAAGTTGCAATGCCTGCAGCTTTGAATGGCACAGTAGCTATGAGCATGAGCAAACCAATACAGGACACAAGGCTAGTGACAAGGGCCATGGAAGAAAGGGAATGTACAGCTGGGAGACTCAACCTGGAGAAGACTGAAGGAGAGGAGAGATTCTAGGAGGAAACAGCTACAAAGGCAGGCACTTGATGTGAAGGTGGAGAGTATAATAGTTAAGAGTATAGGCTTTGGAGTCAGAATGATCTAGAATAAAGTCATAACTCTCCCACTTACAAAGTGACAAATTAATTTTGATTTTTTGATTCTTGGTTTCTCTTCTGTAAAATGGAGATAATAGTAGTACCTATTATAAGTTTATTGTGAACCATATGTGAAAATTAGTGCACAGTAAATTCTTAGTGGGGAAGGCAAACATTTTTTTCTTGAGGTATAAAAATATACAGGAGAGCAGTTGATATAAGACACTGAATACTGGCCACTGAATTTTGGGTTTGTTATAGCAGACTTAAAGACCCTTGTACAGAAAGAGGTGTCAGTGAAAAGATATTTAAAAGTGTTGTAGCAGTGTGCACAGCCTGTTTCAGAACAGAGAATGAATGAAGGCAGGAGAAGGAAGGTCAGTCATCTCAAGAGTACGGATATGAGGTAATATGAGCTTCGATTTGGGTAAGCATTTGGAAAGACTTGGTGATGGATTGGATATGAGATCAAGGGAGAGAAAGCATTAAACAGTTATTCCAATAACACGAGCCTGGGGATCAAGGGGGATGGTTGTATCTTTGGCAAAAATAACAGGCGTTTTAAAAAATATGTGTGAGGAAAGCAAATATATTTATTCTTATGGGAAACAACCAGTAATAAGACACAAAGCACCAGCCAGAAGGGTACGAGATCAAGGCTGGGTATTCCAGTTGGGAGTAATCTGTTGACTTTCAAAATGTTCATTGAAACCAGCTGCTATAGGGTGGTTGACGGTAGTAGGGAAAAAAAGGGATAAAGAGAAGTCACATAAGTGTATTCCAAGAAAGAATATCTTGGAGGTGATAGAACATTTGAGAAAGTGATAAACTTACCAGCTTTATAGCAAGCCAAACTCTGTTTACATGAACTTGGAAGAGTAACTGTCTCTTTCTGGACAGGGTTTTCCCCCAAGTCCTGGAAGTCCCATCCTGCTTAAACAATGTCATGAGTTGAATTGGATTAAAATTCCTGACACTAACACATTATAACTAATTTAGGATCTGGCCTAAGGCATGTATAGCTATGTCAAATAGTAGGTACCTTATAGTCTATGAAATTATTCTGTTCTTCAGAAAAATGTAGTTTCCTCGGGTTTTCCATGTAAAGAGAATGAAATGTTTCTCTGGAACAATTTGACCACTCATAAAACATGTACAAAGAGGCAACAGTGAAATCCCTTTAAGAGACTGGGAAGACTTCCCTGAGATCCTATCCCCACAACGATTCTCTAAATTTAAATACATGCTACACACACACACACACACACACACACACACACACACACACACACACACACACACACACACACACACACACACACACACACACACACACACACACACACACACACACACACACACACACACACACACACACACACACACACACACACACACACACACACACACACACACACACACACACACACACACACACACACACACA
>PVJL010004968.1:0-16273 GCA_004026885.1 Lyroderma lyra
GCGCCAATGGGGGAGGGCGGGTGGCGTGGGGGCCAATGCAAAAGAATCAAACCGATCTGCTCTGCCCTGGAAAGACCCAAGAGTTGAGACAACAAATGTGACTAAAAAAGAAAACACGGGACAGATATAAAATGCAAACCATTCCATTTGCCAAGCATTCCCATTCATTGAATAAATAATGTAAAATAAAGAGGCAAAAGGGCCTACCCTCATGGAGCTTATCTTTTAATAGCTTACATTCTAATAAACTAATACATAGTTTATTAGAATATATGTATATGAGGGCTGTCTGGAAAGTGTCCGGCCACGTAATACAAAATATAGAAGCATTTTGTAGCTGGTTTTTTCTGTACAACCCTCATACATAGTCATATGGAAATAAGGGCTGTGGAAAGGCCTGACTGAAAGGGTGTTGTTATTTGAGCAGAGTGAATTATCTGTGGGAGTCGATCACGTGCATATCTGACGGAAGACGGTACCTCACATGTAAATGTCCCGGAAGAGCCTGGGACACCTCGGAGACCATCTTAAGGACTCTGGAATAAGACAGGAAGACTTTGGAGTATGTGAAGCTGAAATCTAGAGAATTAATCGAAAGTCACTAAAAAAGAACAGTGTGACTCTCAGAAGTCGTTTCTCTTCCAAAACAGCTTGAAGAGAGCCTCTCCCAGTAGCAGCAGAAAGCTAGAGAAGTTCACATTCTTGAAAAGTTTGAACCGCTGGAGCCTCTAGTCCCAGAGACACAACTGGTAGAGCGAAGCCCCGCACTGAAAGCCGGGAGTGAGAAGAGGTCCGCTCACGCAGTGCCATTCCGGGCCTTTTCTCCATTTGCCTGCTGCCCCGGAATGGGAACTGCCCAGCAAGAACATGCAGGGCTTCTGTGCTGGGAAAACTGCACACCCCAAGGAAAAAGAGCCCTTCTTAATTGACAGTAATTTCACAGTGCGACACCTAGGTCCCGCCCCTATCCCCCCGCGGTAAAACCCAGGAGTTGATGAACCTCGCCCTTCTAAAACCTCCACTCAACACTCTTTTTTTTGTATGTGGGTAGCTCCCTGGCTGGGAATCGAACCCAGGCCGCAGAGGTAACAGTGCTAGCGCCGAAGCCTTAAGCCCTACACCACCAGGGAACTCCAACAGTCTTGGCTACAAACCACCATGCATTTGTGGAAAGTCTCCCACATACAGGAGCACCTGAAGTATTAATGAGAAAACCAATGGAACTCAAAGAAAAGTAGAGACAACACATAATACTGTGAAAAGCAAAGAACTTTTAAAAACCAATAATTAACGTTCTCAGACGAAAAAAAAAAAACAATATTGCACTTTGAAAACAGAAAAAGCTGCTACAAAAAGAGCGTACCCAGAGTTAACACATTAAAGATGAGATAGCCCAAACAAAAGGCCAATAGAAGGGTTAGAAAATAAAGTTGAAGACACAAAGGAGTAGAACAAAGAGACAAAGAGAAAAAATAAGAGAAAAAAATTTTAATGGAGAATCTGTCTAGGAAGTATATCGTTGAAATAATAGGAATTCTTAAAAGAGAAAACAGAAAAAATGGCGGCAGGGGGTGGCAGAATTATCAAAGAACTAATACGAGAACGTTTTCCAGAATGTATGAACATACATTTCCAAACTGAAAGGGCTCACCGAGGGCCCTAAAATGTGTGGATAAAAGGAATGGCACTCAGGAACTTTACTGAGAACATTCAGAAGAAACGACGCTCAATGCAGAAGTGGGCAGAGAGCAGGATACTGGCAGAGAGAACAGATCATTTCAAAGAGTTTAAATGCAGTCAGGAGTAAGAATGGCATGTTTCCTCAAAAGCAGTGCTAAAAGCTTTCACTCATAGGAGAGCATGCCTTTCAAGTTCTGAGAGAAATGATGTCAATACAGACTTCTACAGCCAGTACACCAGGGTAAATGTACAAGGATGGTTTCTACACTGTTGTTTGTACAAGCAAAAATTCAGATAGCAAGCTAAACGTCTATTGTTGAGGTGAAATAAACTGTAACAAATAAATACAACATGAAATAATCATAATAATTATACAAATATATAATAAATTATAAAGAATTATAACATTTTCTAATATTCTGACCGTTTAAAAATTTTATTCAACAAATTTTGTTAAAGATAAAATTAATCTGTATGTACTGACATGGGAAGAGCTCCACTATATATTTTTTAGAAAAAAAATAAGTTTCAAAATAGCAATGTGCAATATGAAACTTTTTTTAATGAAAGAATATAGATATAGAGGTATATAGGAATAGATAAAAATAACTAGGAAGAGAGAAAATTGTCCATGTTATCTGGGACTACCATTGGGGAATCAAAAACTTAGATTATATTTTTTACTCTATATACTAGAGTAGTTGGGTTTTTTCCTTTTGAAATGTACATTGTTTTTAAAATAGGTATTTCATTTCTTTGTGATAACAGCGCCATCTAGTGGTCTATGTTAACTTTAAAATATTTTAACTTTAAAATAATATGATATTTCATAATATTTTAATATTAAAGAAAAACAAGCAACTATAGCACAGGAAAAAGCTTACTTTTAATATAGCATGTCAAAGAACAAACCCTCACAACTATGTTTAAGGAGTTCATACTTAGAATAATCTCCAATTACATAAAATGAAAAAAAAATCAAAATAGAGAAAATTATGTAATAATCTATCATTTGTGCTAACAAAAAAGCAGAGTACCTTTACATATTTGATTATATATCATAAGACATCTGAAATCACACACACACATATACCCCCTAGTGAAGTTAGTTGCTTTTAGTGAGGATAAGTAAATGGCTGACAAATGGAAATGAGAGCAAGAAATTTCTTTCTGTAACCTTTTGGATATTTTGCATTTTACTCCTAAATATAATATGTAAATTAGAAACAAAGTTCATATCTGTGTCACTTTCAGACCCTAATGATATAAATTCTTCCCTATTCTTCATACATCGTATCTACACTACAAGGTAAGTGCTTGAAACTAAGAGGGACAATAGGACCAAATTGTCTATTAGGGTCCAAGTCCAAAGTCCTAGAATACAGTCATAATTTGCTCCCATTGAACATCCTCATCACACTTTAAAAGACCCAACGTTGCCAGGCTCCCTAACTAGAAGCCAGAAGTACCTCATACTGAGAGAGAGCTCACAATTAAAAAGATGTATAAACCCCTAGAGTAGAAAGCTGTAATCACTGAGACCACAGTGCATTATCAACAACAACTGGTCTTGAGCCAACCTTACGCTGTGGAGATAATTTAGAGGAACCAACAAAATAGCATAACTGGCCATTAGGAAGTCCTTGAGAGTGTCCTCTTAATGACCTGTAATTAAATAGAGAAGTTTAAGTGGATGGTAACATCCGTATGAGGATCAAGTGTTAGTTGAACAACATGACCAAATATTAATAAATAGATTTATATCATATTGCAAATTTCAAGTGCTATGTTCAACCCAGATTTTCAACAGTTTTCCCAGTAACTCAATAGAGAAAACAATATGCTCATCAAATTTGTGAAAGAAACAAGCCTGTGAGAGATAGTATACCATTATAGGACAGAATTAGATGGCCCAGAAACTAGCTTCACTAGTACAATTTAGGAAGGTCTGGTTTATCTGCAGCAAATGTAAAAGAGACTGAGGATATGAGTTCATAGTAAGAATAATACTTCTGTTTAAGAGAAGAAAGAATATTACCTAGAATGAAGAGGCAAAATTCTCATCCTGTTGTGTCCAGAGCAAAACCTCTGTAGATGGTGCATACACTTCTGAACACATTTCCTAAATGGACACAAACTAGAAATGATTTAAAAGAAAGCAAACAGGATTCTGAGGGAAGGTGTGCTCATGACATTAAGCAAAAGCAGATAAAAGAACTAGCAAACTAGGAAGACCCAATATGGCAAATTAGGCAAATGTTATGCCTACTGCCTCTTAGAATCACATCAAAATTACAAATAAATTATAGAACAATCAACCTCAAGAAACATCTGAAGGGGGTTCCCTGGGGTGCAGTGGCTAGGCTTCAGCGCCGTCAACACTATGACCTGGGTTTGACTACCAGCCAGGGAACCACCAAAAAAAAAAAAAAAAAAAAAAAAAAAGAATCATCTGAAGACTAGCTGAGCAGAACCCCTACAACTAAGGATATAAAGGAGAGGCCACATTGAGATGGAAACTAATAATAAAAAAAGAAAAAAAAAAGAACTAGCAACTGAAGTCTCTGAAGGGATGGTACAGCTGTCCTCAAATAGCCCAAATGCTCTGAGTTGGAAGAGGAAGTAGAAATGGGCTATATACCTAAAGGCATAAAAATAAGCCGTTTCAGGAAGACAAAACTTAATTTAATATAAGTTGATCTTTTCCAACAGTCAGAATTCTACAAAGATGGAATAGACTACCTCAAGAAGTAGTGTGTCCCTCAATACTGGAAAACTCAAGCAAAAGAAGTGAGCATCTCTGTGGCAATGTTGCAAAGGGCACACATTACTGCACTCGCTAGAACTACAGTATGTGGCTGCAAAGAAGTGGCTGGATTGCGTTAGGGGAAAAGTATTCAATATTTCATCTTTAAGTATGAGTATGATGTTAGCTCTTGGTTTTTATAATTCCCTGTATCAGACTGAGGAAGATGCCTTCTGTTCCCAATTTGCTGGGGATTTCTGACATGGAAGTAGTGTTGAGAAGGCTGACATTAGGATCCTATAGTAGAACATGGGCTATGAGAGGGCTTCAAGTTTCCCTTCCCCAACCTCTTGCTTTTTTCAAACACCCGTGTGGTATTTCTAGTGTCTGGGGAGAGATGATAGACTTTCATACACTCCAAATTTTACAAACTTGAGCATTTTTAAAAATACACTCTGTGTGAGTGCATTTTTTAAACTTAAACTTTAATTTCAACTTTTTAACAAGATTAAATGTGATGGGACATGATTTCTCACTTTATATCCTGACTAGCCCACCCACGCCATCCCTCGTGCTGTCTTCCTTCAGCTTGGGATGAAAGCCGCCAGTTGGAACCCAGGAGTAGTTGTTAGGCTTTTTACCAAATATGAGCCCTAGTCTGGGCAGACAAGGGAAAGGAAAAAGATATTAGAAAGGATGAATGGAGAAAAGAAGTCTACAGCTATCAGATGGAAGAGAAACTTTTTAAATGAAAAAATTCTATTGATAGATCCACTAAATGAGAATATATGAAAATGTGACTTCATATGCACATAAATTATACACATATTGCAATAGCTGCAGAAAAATGTCAGAAGAGCACCCTTTGAATATGTTAGTGGATGTCAGAGCTAAAGAGCTGAAATATTACGGGAAAGAATGAGAATATTGGGACAAATTGCCCAGGTGTGATGATCACAGTGCAGTGCTGACGATGTAAATTAAAGGGTAAGTTGAATCTGAGAGAAACTATGAGTAAGTCTTGGATTTAAAGAGAGAAATTTAGGATGGCATCAGGTTTTGATCCTGGATGAGAGATACAGAAAAGTCCAGAGTAGTGCTATTCAGTAAAAATATGAGAGGTACATAAGTAATTTTAAAATTTCTAGTAGCCACACATGAGAAAGCAAAATAAGATGGTAATAATTCATTTTAATATTATGCTTTATTAAATCCAATTTATCCAAAATATCATTTAAATGTATAAATCCATTGTGCATTTCATAGTTAATTTGGACTAGGCATATTTCAAATGCTCAATAGTCCCAAGTGACTGGCAGCTATTTTGTTGAACAGCAAAGAAAGACTGAATTTGAGAGAAAATAGCATGTTTTAAACAATACCAACAGGACATCCATGTAAAACTATAAAGCTAATCTTTGGAGGTATAGAATAAAAACCCAAGGAGATGCCTACTTAGTATTGGTATATGGAGATTTAGACAGCCATCTGCTTGCAATGATACAGCCATGAAAGAAACAAGAGAAGGAATGAAATGTTAAGCGCCATATGCCAAAGCATGTTACTCAGAACACTAGCATCTCCAAATGCTTACTTTTTCAAATGACTAATTAATCACAGCATCTTCATGTATGTAAAAGACTGGAGAGTACATATGACCAAGATTTTTCAACTTGTAAATACATGGGAATTTTGCCGCCCATTATAATAACTCCCTCCATTCAAAGTCCTCAGTTTAAAAACATTTACATGTTGCTAAAGTTTTCCCAGAAGTACTGTTCTTACTCCTTAATTAATTAATGCTTTTAAGATTAAAATAATAACAAAAAGGAGAAAGTAAAGAAATGAGATCTCTTGGTGGCGTAAGCAACAAAAGGGCTACTTAAAATACAATAATAAAAACCAAGACAAGCTAACAACTAGCTATCAAATCCCAAGATAAGCAGTGTTAGGAAAGTTAATTGTTCACCAAAGTTTTATTAGTTCAACCTGGCTTATTTAAAGCACGCCACAGAAATTGACCTGTGTTGCGACACGTCACTCCTATAAACCACCTGTTGAACCTCAAGTGTGGGTCGGCCGAGGGACAGCCTCTGCTTACGTGGAGCCTGTATGTATGAGTGGTACTTAGAGAAGGGTGTGTGATGGAAAAAGTAAATAACTGAACTTCATTCATCTGTTTCCTGTTTCCTTCTTGATTCTTTTTTTATTCTTCTTCTTCGTTAGAAGTACACTTTCTCCTTGGACAAATCCTAATTAAAACTCCAGCTAGGAGGACAGGAAACCTTGGTTGATGAAGTGACATCAGGAAGTGCCTACGTTTTGATGGCCTGCTAGAGTTCAGTGAAAACGTTTATTGACTGATGCAGCCTGTTCTGTCATGACCCCACGACACTGAAGACGCTGTTTGAATCGGGCTTATGGTTTTCTTTCACTCTCAGGGACAGGAACGCTTTTGGTAAGTTTTTATGAAATTCTCGTACGTTCTTTACCTCAAAATGAAGCTCTTTTTTTATTAGTCCAAGTTGACCGGCAATATATATTTCACTGCTATATATGAAATTCCACTTACTGTTCTTTCCTGGAAATTTTTTTTAAATGTAAAAGAAATATGGCTAAAAGAGGAGGGAGAGAGAGGAAATCTCTACTTCGTAGAACACTCTCCTTTGCTATGATTGGTTTCTTTGTACTAGTTTGATTTTTTTTCCAAGTGAGAAGATATGTATTTTCATTTAATTCCAAGATGGAATGAAGCAAATTAAATCACAAAGCTTCACTCAGTTCTCATGCTTTCCTATTGTTGAAAATATGGTGCCAAATTTGGTAAAAGCAATAAATAAAAGCAAGAAATATTTCTGAGGGACATAGTTAAATAATTATTTACTTTTAATTTAAGACTAAAAGCAGATAAATGTTAATGTTTCCTCCTGAATATTTATAAAGCTTTTTTGAACATAAATCTAATTATATAAATCTGTGACCAACAATAATTTTGCTCTAAATATTCAACCAGGAAATCTAAAGTGAAATGTTATGGGATATGCCTCAAAAATTCAAATTGAATCAAACTGATGTTACTGAGTTACCTAATTGTGTCATGTAATAAGGTATAGAAAATTTACCCAGTCTCATGGGACTCCTCTCTGTGGAGACAGAGCAGTAATTACATTATCAACAATTAAAAAAGAAAATTCAAAAAAATATTCTCTGGATGCAATACTTTAATCTATACAAGCACACACACAAAATGCTGCTTTTCATATCTAGAAGTCCAACCAAAAGTCATTTTCTCTAAAACATTAGCAGCAAAGACTTTTTGTGCCTAATACTTACGAAAATTTTCAAACATAAAGAAAAATTAAAATGATTATACTGTGTACAGTCAAATTCTATCATGCAGGACAATTAACATTTTGTTATATTGGTTTCTTCATATCCGATCCAATATCCATCCATCAATTCATCTCCTTTACTTTTATGATGCATTTTAAAGTTGAAGACCTCAGGTTATTTTACGTAACAGGGATGTATATCATTACCTACAGCTCAATACTTGTTTAATATTTTCTTGAGATGAAACTATAGACAGTGAAATACACACATTTTTATACCATTTAATGAGTTTTGACATATACATACGTCTGTGTAATCCAAACCCCCTATCAAGATATAAAAAAATCATCATCATTCCAGATCTGCAAAGTGTCTTCACTTCCCTGCCCAGTTAGTCCTGGCTCGCAACCCCAGAGGCAACCATTTCTTCTCCTTTATATCAAACATCCAAGATGGTTTTTAAGAGTCATTCCTGTTTTTTATGTATGTTTCATTCCTTTCTTACTGGTGAGTACTATTCCAGTAGTATTACATTGTATAAATATACCAGTTTGTTTTGCCATTCTCTTGTTGATGAAGACTAAGCTTTATCCAGTTTGGGGGTATTATAAATAAGCCTGTTATGAACATTCTTATACAGATCTTTCTTTGGACATGTTTCCAGCCTCTTGTGTGAATACCTAGGAGCAAAATTGCTGGCTCATACTGCAGTATCGTTTTATTAGACAGTAAGAGAGCCTTTTCTGAAGTGATTATAACATTTTATCACCCTCACCAACATTGTATAAGAATTTCTGTCACTCTACTTTCTTGCCAGTTTACAGGTTGTCAGTCCTTTGAATTTTTGCCACTCTGGTGGCTGTGTAATATTACATCATTGTGGTTTTATTCGCATTTACCTGATGACTATTTGCTGAGCATTTTCCTCCGTGCTTACTGGTCATTCATATATCATCCTGTGTGTAATGTCTATTCAAATATTGGACCCATTTTTTTAATGGATTGTTTGTCTTTTTATTATTGAGTTGGAGAAATTTTTGTGAGTATATATTGAAGCTACAAATCCTTTGTCAAATATATAGTTTTGCAAATATTTTCTCCCAGTCTGTGGCTTACCCATTCTTTTTCTTAAAGGTATAGTTTGATAACCACTAGCTTTAAATTTTTAATAAGTCTATTTCTTATATAGTTATTAATTTCTGTGTGCTATCTGAAAATATATTTTTTTCATCCCCAATTTGCAAAGATGCTCTCCTATGGTCCCTTTTTTTCCTAGACGCCTTGTCATTTTAGCTTTTACATTCAATTCTATGACCAAGAGTAGAGGTTCTTTTTTTTTTTAATACAGATATCTAGTTATTCCAACACACCACCATTAAAAGAACATTTCCTTTCTCCACTGATTTCTTTAGAGCCTTTGTGGAAGGGTGGGTCTTAATTTTGGACCCTGTATTCAGTTTCATTAGTCAATTTGTCTCTTCTTATGCAAATACCACACTGTTTGAATTACCATAGCTTTTAGTAAGTCTTAACATCAGGTATTATGAATTCTCCAGCTCTACTCTTCTTTTTCAAAAGTGTTGAAATGTGCTACCTCCTTTGCGTTTCCATAGAAAGTTTACAATTGACTTGTCAGTTTGTACAAAAGAGCATATTAATATAATGGCATGATGACCTTGAATTTATAGGTTAATATGATATAAACTTAACAAAATAGAGTCTTCCATTCCATAAACATGGTATGATATATATATATATATATATATATATATATATATATATATATATATCAATTTATTTATATTTTATTTGATTTCCTTCTAAAGTGTTTCATAATTTTAAATGTAGAGGTCTTGTACATCTTTTGTTCACTCATTTCTAAGTTTTTAAATTCTATTTTAAATGGAATTTTGATATTTAATTTTTAAAAATTTGAAGCTAATAGAAATGCAACAGATTTTTGTTTATTGACCTTGTTTTGCAAGGTCTTCTCAAATTATAATAATTGCCTTGTAGAATTTTTAGGATTTTCTACCTAAGCCATCATGTCCTCTGCAAATAGAAATAATTTTACTTCTTTTGTTATGATCTTTGGGCTTTTTCATTTTTATTTCTCATCTTACTGCACTAGCTATAACCACCAGCATAATTTTTTAATAGAAGAGGTTGAAGTGAATATTACTGCTTGGGGCCAAAGCACTCAATATTTCACTTTTAAGTATGATGATAGCTATAGTTTTTTCAGAGAGTCACTTTGTTATATTAAAAAAGATCCATTCTATTTCAATTTGCTGGGATTTTTCTGTTTGTTTTTTTGGTTTTTTTTTTTTGTTATGTGGGTAGTTCCCTGGCTGGGAATTGAACCCAGGCCACAGCGTTGACAGTACTGAAGCCTAGCCACTACACCTGCTGGGAACTTTTTATTCCAAATGGTGTTCAGTTTTGCCAAATGCTTTTTCTGCATCTATTTTAATGATTATGTGATTTTTCTTCTTTGCTCTGTTAATATAAAATATTACATTGATTGAATGTCAAATGTTAAACCAACTATAGCATAACTTGGGATAAACATTACTTGGTCATTTTATTTATTTATTTATTTATCACTAGATTTCTTTTAA
The DNA here is from genome assembly GCA_004026885.1 of Lyroderma lyra. Taxonomy (NCBI): domain Eukaryota; kingdom Metazoa; phylum Chordata; class Mammalia; order Chiroptera; family Megadermatidae; genus Lyroderma; species Lyroderma lyra. The sequence goes on from PVJL010004968.1 coordinate 10,381, forward strand.
TTTTGTTAGAATTTTTGTTTATATTCATTAAGAATATTAGTCTGCAATCTTTCTCTTGATTTTGTAATGTCTGTCAGGTTTGTGTATCAAAATTAATGCAGTTCTCATAAAACAACTGGGAATTATTTCCTCTGCCTAAATTTTTTGAAAGATTTATGTAAGACTAGTATTATTTTTTTCCTTAAATGTTTGATAGGATGCATTCATTTTTTAAGAGCCTATCATAACCTTCCCAAGCATAAGGAGATCGGTAATAATAGCTATCATTTTATGAGGTCCTACAATGGGTCAGTTTCTATATTAGGTGTATTATATATGTTAATTCACTTAATCATCACAATAACCCTGTAAGGTCGATATTATTATTCTTAGGTCAAAAAATGCAGAGACTAAATCATTCTACTAATGTCTGCCAAATTCATTTCTATAGTAACTTAGTCAAAGATGTGCCACTAATGAGGAATCATTCCAAGAGTCAAATCTATATGAAACCCCTCAGACCTCCCTTCATTCATTCTTTCACTTGATAATATTGATAATTATTAATAAAGTACCTACCATATGTCAGGCTCAGTGTACAAAACAACCTTGCCTTTTTATGCTTAAGTTCTATCGTTATACTAAACAAAATCTATAATAAATAAATAATTAGAAGGTGATAAATGCCTTGCAAAAATAAAACCAAGCAAGGTAAAGAGGTGGCGAGGGACAGGGGTCAAACCTAAATAGGGCGGTGAGAGTACAGCTTACTGAGAAGGTAACACATTTGAGCAAAGACTTGAGGAGGGAAGCATTCACCAAGTGGAGGAAGAGCATTCCGGGCAAACAGACAACTAGTCAGAGGCCCTGAAATGGAAGCATGCCTGGAGTGATGGAGCAAAAGCCAGGAGGGTGAGTGAAGGGGAGAAAAGTAGGAGAGCAAGTCCGAGACACAGTGGGAACCTGATCAAGTAAAGTGTTCTAAGAGGTCCTTGTAAAGATGTCAGCTTTTATTCTGAGTGGAGTGGGGAGTTATAATAGAGTTCTAAGCAGATATGTGAGGTAGTGTGACTGAAATTTTTTTTCAAATGCTGTCTTAAAAATAGGCTTCTATTGGGGTGACATCTGTTAGCAAGGATTACATAGGTTTCAGGTATACAATTCTACAGTGCATTGTCAACTTGATGTATAATAAGTTCACCACCTAATGTGACTTCTCTTTCCATCACCTTATATTTAGCTTCCCCCCCTCCTCTCCCACCCCCTCCCCTTTCTCCCCTCTCTAACCCACTCATCCCCAAATAAACATTAAACTATTGCTAACAGATGTCACCCCAATAAGTCTAACAATAAAAATGAATTTAAAAAAAAAAAGAATGAAAAAAAAAAAGTCTTCTACAAAGCAAGGAAGAAGCTTGGAGATCAGTTAGGAGGCTAGTTCACTAAATCTTGTAAAAGCTAAGAATGCCCCAAATCAGGGTAGGATTCTGGATATATTTTGAAGATAAAGCCAACAGGATGTCTTGATGGAAGAGCATGTTGTGTGAAAGAAAAAGGACAGTTCAGTTTGACATTAAGGATTTCATCCTGAGTAACCAAAAGGATAGAGATGCTGTCAGACAAGAAGGGAAAGACTATCAATGGAGATGTGAGGGGGTGAGATAAAGCAGGAATTCAGTTTTGAATATGTTTGAGAAATGGTATATAAAAGCCCAAGGAAGCATGATATCATTGTCTAATGAAATCTCTTAAGTTCCTTGCAGCCTAAAAATACTGTTGTTACATTTTTTCTCAAAATACTATTGCCAAATATATATATATATACTATTGCCCATCTATAATAAATTTTGATTGCTCTTCTAAGCCAAAGGGTTAAATTGCCTTGGTTAGTTCTCTGCATTCTGAGATCTACCATATTTTCACTTATACTGTTAGAATGCCAACTCTTCATTTTAAGAAATCACAGAATTAACTAGTAATTGAGCTTCCTGCCATGGTATACCTATCAGAGAAATATTCTTGTGACTATTACTGATACAAAGAAGTAAACTAAAATTTTTAAGAGTTCCATATAACAAACCAAATAGTTTTCTAGAATTGATTTCTGTTCTTCACATAATCATCTTATGTCTATTATTAAGCCAGCCTTGTTACCACAAAAAAATTATTTATAAACTGCTCTTGAACCTAATCAGGGCTTACCTTGTAATTTTACAAACATCATTACAAAGATGGACACAAGTTCTGCCCTTTGGAATCTAGCTTTCTAGAATTACAGTATTGACTCACAATAAAAGAAGCCAAGGTCACTCCTCATACCTACAATACTGTCTGTAGTTGCAAAGAATAAAGTCAGTAAGATTCTATGGTTCAGCAGCCCTACGTCCCACTATCACAGTTATGCATGAGATGTGACTTGTAACCTCCACCCGGGACATAAGACTCAATTTAGTAAGGTATCTGATGCTTTGTCTTGGTTCCCACTTCCAGGGCTCCCACAAACTCAGCCAAGGTTCACAAGAGTAAGGAGAACATGCAAGAGAGCCACCTCCCTGCGCCCCAACTCCACCACCCCCAAGTCACATAGCACACACTCTACACAGCCTAGTGGTCACAAAATAAGAAAACATCTTTATCTCTTTTTTTTTTAACAGAAAAGTTGTTTATTTTGTATACACAAAGAGGCCTCACAGAGAAGCGGTGAAAACCCCCAACAGGTTGTTAGACTCAGGGACTTACATCCCATTTAAACAAAGGGTGATGCCATGTAAATATTCACAACAGACTAGACAAAGAAGGTTGGGTCTGGACTTCAGAGGAGGGATGAAAGTTGTAGGAGGGTGACTAGGAAATGTATGGTAAATGAGGGTTAAAACATCTTTCTAGAGAAATTTGTCATGTGAATTTTATGTTTGGGAGGTGACTACAAATATGTCAAGAAGCATGGGCAAACCCACGACAGCCCCTGAAAAGTTTTAGGAAGTTAGAAGACTGGAGATACTCCAAACCTCAACCTGAAATTTGAAGTATTGAGTATAGTATAGGTGTAATGCCCTAAATAAAAGCTTCTTCTATTTGAACAAATATTTAATGCAACCAAAATGATTGACTTAATATCTAGTTTAACCACAATAACTGAAAATATTTAATAGCACTTAATCAGAGCCCATGGTACTGACATAAAACAAGATATAAAACATTTGCTTATATGTAGCGCACAATTCATCTAAACCCTGTCAAGTTGAAATGCATTGGAGCTACTCATTTGTGAGTGAATTGATGTGATTCTCCTACCTGGAAGAGTGAAACATTTTGAAAAATAAGGAAAGAGGAAACTCTAAAGATCCCTGCATTCAGGCTTTCCTTCGGCAAAAGAGAGCTCAAATGGCCCTGAGTTAAAAAGACTTTGGAGATCTACTATTTTGCAATCACAAAGAGATTCTCATTATTTTGTTTAGGACATGGATATTTGGCTAGAGACAAAAGAAATTTAAAAAGCAAGTTAATACTCCTAGCATGAAATTGAGTTAAATATAGTATACATACTCTAAGGAGGGAAAATAATCCCTACAAAATCTACACCTTAGAGAATTGAAAATTTGGTAATGCTTTTTTCAGAAATAGAAAGCCCACTGCCTAAAGAATTCACTGAGAATTTAAAAATGAAAACATAGACCCTTCCATGACTTTTCTTTTCCATGTTTTTGTCTTCCAAAATTCTTCAACCAAACTTTCATAATCACAATAAAACAATGAATGTTATTTTTAAATCATCTTTAGAAACCCAGAAAGTGATAGTAAAAAAAACTAAAAACCAAAAAACACATCAGGAGGGATGAGAATAATCTTTTAAAAAGTAAGTGTGGAGCTAAAACCTGAGAATTTTTAAAGATGGACCAAATAAAGATTTGCATAGAAATTAAAGGATTACTGTTCATAAAAAAGCAAAGGTGATTTTAACTTAAGAAATTCAGGAAGAAGGATAAATCCCAACGACTTTATTTGTTGAGCAAGTACCAAATGTAAGGCACTATTCAAGGTGCTTTATCTCATGTGATCCTCCTAAAACTCCCAAAAGTAGATTTCTAAACTCATAGATTAAGCAAATCTGATAATCATAGTATAATTGGCTTGTTCTTATGGGACAGGTAACTTTGTCCCAGGCAATGTTTTTATCAAAGATTTAAAGTTGGAATTTGTGGGTGACATAAAGCTGAAAGAATCTGCAAATATGTGGAATGGCTAAAGAAGGATCCAAGCAGGTCTTAGACAGATAGGATAAATGGGCTAAATCTAACGATAGGAAATTAGTGGGTAAAAACATTTAAGGACCAAGCAAGAAACTATAAAAGTATAGAATATAAGAACTGTGATTTGGCAATTTGGTAATAATATAGAAATGAAAAAAGAAGTGAGGGTTTAGAGTGACAGTCGGTATGATACCAAAAAAAAAAAAAAGTGAGGAGTACCTGGCAACCAGATCTTCAGCAGAAGGGAATTGCTGCAATGCAGTAGGCACTGCTGCTGCCCTACTGGACCCCGGGCAACCTAATCCAAAACATTGTGTTCAGCGTGGGGACTCCACTTTAGGAGCATTTATTTGGAAGCAAAGGAGAGAAATCATGAGGCATAAGGAATACAGAACTATGTCACATGAGGAATGCTTGTTTAGACAAAGAAAAGGAAGTGCAAGCAACACAAATCCAAATATTTGTTTGAAGAGCCTTCACCTGAAAGAGAAACCTGCTAGTTCTAATCTCAGGAATTGAAGAGGAACGGCAACAGGAGAGGGAATGTAGCTCATTGGAAGAAAGAGTTCTCTTACGAGCAGAACTATCCTGACATTAAGCAGGTTGCGTCCAAAGGTAGCGAATCCCTTGATACTCGAGGAATTCAAGCTTAAGTGGGACATCTATTCTGCCAAAACAGTTTAGAGAGAATGCAGTCATTGCATGGTGTTTGGACAAGGTGATCTTTAATTTTCTTCCCAAATCTGAAATTGTATTTAGGGGAAAGTTCTCAGAAAGGAGATGGCTTTTCAGTCAAAGTTTGAAGAGAAGATGAAGTTGTCCAAGACACAGAAGAAGTCAATAGGACAGGGAATCCAAAACAAAGATTGAAAAAAAAATCAAGACATGTAGCAGGACATTAAATCAAGACATTAAAAAGCAACAGTGACAGAAGCTGGGGACACATCATTTGTCATCAGCAAGTGCAACCAAGAAAACCATTTTCTGCGTATATGAGTGTCTTAGTCCATCGAAGCTGCTAAAATAAAACTACCACGGACTGGCTGGCTTAAACAACAAACATTTATTACCATTTTAGAGGCTGGGGAGTCCGAGATAAAGACGGCTAGCAGATCTGGTGTCCAGTGAGGTCCTTCTTCCTGGTTCATAGATGGCTGTCTTCTCACTGTGTCCTCATATGGCAGAAGGGCACGGGAACTGTCTGGCGTCTCCTTTCTGAGGGCGCTAATCCCATTCCTGAGGGCTCCACCGTCATGACCTAATCACCTCCCAGTGGCTCCACCTCCAAATACCATCACATTGGGGGTTAGGATTTCAGTACACAAATTCTTGGGTGGGAGTGGGGGACTGGGCTGGGGAAACATAAACATTCAGTTCATAGCAATGAGCCTATAACGTGGGTAGATAATTCAGGGACACCTTTACGACTTTTGTTGTTGTTGTTTTCAGAGCTGTAAAGATGACAGTTCAAGGCCTTGTTTTGTAGGTGATACTTAAACCATGACAGCAGCATGGGCATGACCATCTGCACGTCTACAGCCACAGCAGGAAGAGGTGCTACTAGTCTCGAATAAGGTAATTATTGCATGCAGCAGGTGAGTCTTGTTCAGAAAGTCTTATAGAGACAGAGATCCTTTGTCTCAGAATAAAAGCAGGTAGAAAAA
>PVJL010004968.1:16373-117696 GCA_004026885.1 Lyroderma lyra
AAAAAAAAAAAAAAAAAAAAAAAAAAAAAAAAAAAAAAAAAAAAAAAAAAAAAAAATCCAGCAGGCCAGAGAAATGGCATGTGTGTTGGGTAAGTAGCCATAGCCCATGCTTTAAAGTGGGACCATACAAATAAATACCTGTAAAGAGTACAGCTTTTCAACTTTCTCTGAGGGCTTCTGCAAATGAACAGAGGAACTGCAGGGCCTCACAGAATAGTTTTCAGTTTTTAGCTTTCTGATCCAGTTGGCTGTAAAAATTCAAACTACTAAAAAATTCCTTGGTGCCCAGAAAAGTTTATTTGGTTTCTGTGAATGAGCCTTTTGTATTGACTTTGGCAGATTTTTCTTTGGATTAAGGTAATATTTTACCTAGTCCCTTCAGCCCTCCATTTGGTGCATACACAGAGCATTTACATTAGGAAGGCGATTCAGCATAAAATTGCATGTTCTACACGGTCCCCGAGCAATCATAACAGCACACGAGGGTTTATTCCAACACCCACAGAATAAATGGATGGGGCACGAAAGAGCAGTGAGCATGGCAAGCCGCCACCAGAGAAAAAAATAAAGCAACAAATGAGAAGAAACATGACTTCCCATGCAGGCAATAACAGCAGCAAGCTAAACCATCTATCCCCAGCCGGCTGCCTAGTTTATTGAAGTCTTAAGACCTTTTTGAGAGCACACTTCGTGTCTCCTCTGGGTGGGATTTGCTCAAGTAACAGAGTGCTTGATATCACCAAGGTTTCTGAATATACCTTCAACCCGGATTTTCTGTCCACAGCTTTGAAATTGGGATTTCTGTGTCAACCTGCTTGTTTATGCACTGCTTTTATCCGTTTTATTTACTTACATTCATTCCATGAATATTTACAGAAAAATTTACTGCTGATCAGTCATTTTTTAGATCTCCATGGATCCAGAGGTAAACGATAGAGGAGACTGCTTGCATGGAGCTTTATTGTATGGGGGGTGAAAAATAAAACAACAACAAAAATGCAATGGATAAGAAGAACAGTGATGAAAACAAAACTGAGCAATGAAGAGCACTCAGAGCCTAGTTCGGATCGCAGGTCAAGAAAGGCATCTGTGGGCAGTGGTAGTGGAGGGATGGGTGCACAGGCCCTAGGCACGAGGAGATGCAGAGGGAGACTCCAGGCCTGGGCAGGGGCAAGGTTGCATGAGGGCTCAGCAGGCAAGAGCCCGGTATGACCAGGAGTGAGAACAAGGTCAGTGTTCAGGGGCCTAGAGAGTATCACAGGTGCTCCCACCAGAGAGGGTGTGAGGCAGGTGACACAGGGCCTTGTAGGGGAGGGCTGGGAATTAGGACTTTATTCCAAGGGAAGCCATTTGTGAGTTAAGCAAAAGAGTGGCATGATCGGATTTACATTTATAAAGATCATTCTAGTTGCTCAAGGACAACAGGAGTGTAGGATAGTGGGTTAAGATTAGTCTAATGAGCCACTTCTCTCCTGAAATCAAGAAGATAATATCTGAGTTTAGTCAGTTTCCAGGGATTATCTAAGTAACAATGGCACATCAAGGAGGCTATGCTTTAGTTATTAGCAAATGACTGCAACTTAAATAAGCTAAGCTTCGATGTAATAGGATATGGTATACAATATGATAAAAAGGGTAAGAGGAGTTCCCTGGTGGAGTAGTGGCTTGGGGCTTCATCTCTGGCACTGTCAGTGCTGCGGCCTGGGTTCGATTCCTGGCCAGGGAAATATCCACCAAGAAAAAAAAAAAAAAGGAAAAAAATTTTCAAAGGATTGAAGAAAGTGTTCTCTGATCATAATGGAATTAAATTTAAAAAAAAAAAAACCATTATAAGAAAAGGGTAAGAATTGTTTTTATTGTGTAAAAATGAATATGAGTTCTCGATAGATAGTCCTACCCTGTGCTAAGCTACTGGGGACAAGTGATTCATTTATAAATCAAGTAAACTGAGAGACAAAAAAATGTTCAGATATGAGATGTAGGTACATGACCCAGAAAAAATGAAGGCTATATGTACAACCAATTGTTTTTCAAATGCTTCCACAAGAATAATGAAACGTTGGGGTAGTGCAGATAACACATCATCAAAAGTCATCATCTTTGCCTTTAGAGAGTAAAATTTTGACAGGTTTCAAGACCCATAAGATGACCCTTGGACCCATCTTTCCTGGAATGAAGGCCATGGTGGTGGAGAGCTCCAGGTTAAGGGCTCTCAGCGGTAAGCACTGGACAAGGAGGTAAATAGGTTCTGTGTTCCACAGCCATAGATAGTACCCCACTATATCTTTTCACCCAACTTTCAGTTTCTACTTTTTGAAAATCCAAAGGTCATTACTTTGCATTTTTTATGCCTATAATAACAGCCTCCAATATGATGAGCTAGAAATAACTCACCACCTATAATGTATCTGTACAGAAAACATTAATGAATGCCTCCTTCTAGTAAAAGCTACCTTAAAATCAGTGAATATTCTGGTAATGGAACAAAATTGAAGAATATAGGAAACCAGCTGGTATAGGTGTATTGGTAGTGAAACATCATCGTTTGACAGCTTGAGTAATGCATCCTCATTTCTTTCTCTGACCTGTAGTACTTAGTCACTACTAGATGACACCATTTCTTGTTCTTCTCTTTTTATTTTGCTTGGCTTTGTTCCATTTTTTCCATGAAGAACAGTCCTCGTAGGATGTTGGCAATAAGGATAATTTTTTGTTCTCTGAGCTGCTTTAACAGACTTAGTAGTCTTCCTATTCTCTGGAGAAGCACAAGCATGATCAATCTAATTCCAAATATTGAAGGACTGCAGAAAGTCTGAGAGTATAGTCTATATCTCTACCAACCATGAGGAAATTTGAGGAATTGATATTCCCTACTGCTGATTCTTGGTCATACCGAGCTCCTGCCTGCTGAGCCCTAGCACAACCCTGCCCCTGCCCACTCCTGGGCCTGGGATCGCCCTCCGCGTTTCCTTATGTCTAGTTCCTGTGCACCCATCCTTCTTCGATTCAATCACCACTGTCCCACAGAGTTACATCCAAAAGACATATAAATGTGCAAAAACAAAAACAGACTCTGCCATTTAGATTTCCAAGTTCTCTACCAATCTACACAGTAAAGGTGAAAATCAAGTTATCCCAAATTTCAAAAAAGAAGGGCACACTCCGTTTTTGCCAGTATATTGTTCCAGGTGCACAGAAGTAGTTTCACAAGGTTTTGTAAATCTTGTATGTGTTTGATCCTAGAATAAATATTGCAGAACCAGCTCCCTTGGGATCAGAGCATGCCAAGCCGATGTTGGAAGCTGAAGACGTTTGCAGTGGTTCATGGAGCTTCCGTTCACCAACCTGGAAATGGCGTTCATTTTACTGGCCTTTGTTATATTCACCTTATTTACTGTGGCTTCCATCTACACCAAACCGGATGAGAGGAACGAAGGTAAAAAAGAGAGAGCTCTTCATGATTAGTCTCTATTTTCTTTTTCCTCCCCACCCCTTACTTCTTTTTCTATGATTTGATTTGGTTTGGTTTCTATTCTGCATGTGCTGAGTTTGTTAGGGTGGGGTGGTGTGTGTGTGAGGAAGAGAGAGAGAAAAGAGAAAGTGCTTATTAAATTTCCTGAAATACTTACTGTGGCACTCTACCACTATTTATTAAGAAAGGTTTAGAAATAGCAAAAATCATTCCCATGACCTCTAATCCCAGAATTTGGTAGATCTTATGCCCTAAACTTAATATAAACATATGCATTTATCTAATTTTGCTTTCATTATCTCTGTTCTCAATCAGAAACCTAAAATGTGCAAAAAGCCCAAATTTTATTATGGTATATAAGGGGGGGGGGGTTCATTCAATTGCATATGGGAAGAAAAAGGATTCAAAAAATATATAGAAATATTTTAAAAACTCAACACCATGTGTGAGCTCATTGCCAATAATAACAATTGTTATCAACAGAGTATATAATTAAAATGGTTGTTCTTGGTATTTAACTGTAGTTCAAGGCCCACCAAGTTTCATGAAAAATTGATAATAACTGGCCATTTTTGAGGCTAAATTGTGTGTGTGTGTGTGTGTGTGTGTGTGTGTGGTGTGTGTGTGGCATATGCCTAAGAAATTATACATTTTTAAAGAGAAAAAGATAAAATGATATTTAAAAAATTGTTTCCTACAATCGTAATATCCTCCATCAATTTTTGGCTATAAAAGAAGGGCTCTCTGTGAAATAAAATTTTATTCTCTGTCTTACAAATACACAACACTTACAGAAGTAGAAAACAAAAAGCACAGTAAACAGACATTCCAATCCTTGCCAACATGCTGATTGGGAAACATATGGGAGTCCCTGAAGTCTTTTCCTGCTGCACATTGTGTTAGTTTAAAAAGTCTTTGGCTGCAAGAAAAGACTAAAACCAAAATATCATTTACTTTAACTAGGTTATAATGTATATCTCTCACATGGAAAGGAAGACTGGAGGTAGTAAGTTCATGGCCAATATGGCACTCCACGGTGTCTTGGACCCAGGCTACTTCTATCTTGGTTCCCTTCCATCTTCAACTTGCAGCTCCCATGTCATAGACCAGCATAGCTGGCCCATCTTTTGCTATTATTCAAGCATGCCAGTCAGCAAAAAAGAAGGAAGAATGGCACAACTCTTTCATTTAAGGGCACTTTCAGAATTTGCAAATACCACTTCCCTTTGGCAAAAATTTAGTCCATGACCATACCCAAAGGGAAGCTGGGAAATGTAATTTTTATTCTTGAGGGCATGTGCCAAACTAAAATATTAGGTTTGTGTTTCTAAAGGAAGAAGAGCACAACCAGCAGTGTCTGTCAGACACATAGACTCTTATCCATGCAGTCGTTACAAGGCTGATAGTCATTAAATCAGTAAATATTTGAACTAGCAGGAATATTAAGAGAGCATCTAACCTACTGATTCTTAACCGGAAATGAATATTGGAAAGACATGTCGTGCTTGGAGCCCATCACAAACCTAGTAGGTATGCGTTTCTGGGTGATACCCCAGGCCATGAGTCTTTAAACAAACTCCCTACATTATTCTAGTTTTTATCTCTAGTTAAGAAGCATTGAATCTAAGTATTCATATTTCAGATGTGACAACAGAGACTCAAAAATGGTAAGTGGTAAGTCAGGCACTCAGTTAATTAGCAGAAGAGCCAAAGTTAGAGCACAGGTATTTCAAACTTACTGCCCTATCTTTTACACCACCTTGCTTCCTTAATCATAATCCATAATCCATAAGCATGAGAAAGCAAAGAATTAGACCAGTCTTAGAAATTTAGCTTTCCTTTACATTTTCGTATTCCCTTTCCATAATTTTTTCTCCAACTCTCTTCCTTCTATATCTGTTGTTTATTTCCCAAGCTAAAGTTATTTCTCTATTGAATACTATCACACTGACAGAACTAGAACTAGCTGCTCAAGAACTCCCATCAAACAACACCTTTTTCCTAGCACTTGCTTCTTTCATGACCACTCAGCCAGACATAGGCATACTTTTATATGAGAATACAACAGGTATACATTTTTCCAAATGTGATAGACTTATGAGTAAAATAGCAGGGCTATTTTAATTTCTTTTCTCAGCACAAGCAGAGAATTGCAGGAGCCACTTAAAAGATGCAGATTTAATTTCACACATGTTCATTATAAATCGAATGGGCTCATGCTATGAATAATGGAGGATCTAAAGATGCATAGGAATCAGTGTTTACCTCCGGAAGCAATAGTGTAGTGCAGTGGGAGATTCAGGTGTATAACCAGAGCAGAATTCAATAAATGGTCCACCAGAGGTCATTAATAAGGATGATGAGCTCACATTGGGAAGGTCTTCTTTAGGGGGCATTGAGATGGGCTTCACAGAAGACGGGGCCATCTTGGTGCAACTGGATATTGACAGAGTAGGGTGGAGTGGGCTACATTCCAAATAAGAAGACAGCTTAGGGAAAATTACCAACTGGAACAATTAAATATATATACAATTTAAAAATCAGCTGTAATGTAAAAATGTATGTAAGTCCAACAAGAAATTGAATAAAACTGTTCACTGGCCAGTGTCTTCTCAGCCCTTTCAGAGGTCAAGAGAGGAACTGAGCTTTGTTTTCATTGTGTTAAATTTACTGGGGTGATATTGGTTAGCTTTTTTTATGGTTAAACTTATTAGGGAGACATAGGAACTGAGCATTTTAATAGTGCCTCTCTTACACCTAAAATACGGAGGCCTCTGTCCTCAACCTTCCACTTTGAGCAGAGATTTTTCAACCTCTAATTTGCATACAAATTGCCTAGAGAGTTTATGAAGAAGTAGACTATTATTCAGTAGGTCTGGATGGGACCTGAGATTCTGCATTTCTGACAAGCTGTCAGGTGATAACTGTGCTGCTAAAGATGAGTCAAGTCATTGATGTGCATACTCCTAGGCCCCAGGGGTGGCCAAGGTCACCTGTATACCTCAGGTGAGGAGGGACCTTGGATATGCTGCTGGGGAGTCCACATACCTGCAGGCAAGGCCCTGCATGGAAAGAGAGAGGCAGGAAGAGAAGGGACCACTGACCTCCATTTCACTCTTGCCTCAGGTCCTACAAATGGGTGGGCTTAAATTTAAGAAAATATTTCATACATTAGGAAGAGTTGATAGTCATATTTTTAAAGTCAGACTGTTTTAGTATTGTAAGATTTCTGCAACCCTTAATAATAGTTTATGAATCTACTATCTCATTTGTAATGAACATTCTTCATTGTCTTACTCTACACCTTTTTTGTAAGGGAACAGTTAAGACAACTTTCTTTGTGAAAAGAAGGTGTAAGTTGTTTTTTTTGTTTTGTTTTGTTTTGTTTTTTGCTTTTTGGTATGTGGGCAGTTCCCCGGCTGGGAATCGAACCCAGGCCGCAGCACCGACAGCACTACCGCCGAAGCCCCAAGCCACTACACCATCAGGGAACTCCCAAGGTGTAAGTTTTGACAAAGGCTTGATATATTTCAGAAAAATTTGTTTGTAGAGAAATTGACCAAAACACACATTTTTGTTCCCGTTACCACAAGGAGTTTCCAGAGAACACTTTTCAGACTGTCAATTCGACAATCTTCTCACTGGAAGGAATCGTCTTGCTATTTTGATCACTAACTGAATTTACATAGATCATCTACCATTGACATTCCAAGAATACTTAAGAATGTTCTTTTGTTCAGGACCATAAAAATATGTTTTAAAATTCTAAGTTGAAACTTAAAATGTAGTTTTTATTTGCAAATGTGGGTTTAAATGAGAACAGAATTTATTCACCGTAGAATTATGTGGCCCAAAAGAAATCTTCTTGACTGTGCAAAGAAGTTTTATCTAATAGCACTATGATCAAAAGCACTGTCCAAATAATGTAAATGAACATTACACAAGAAGTACCATTCTCTCTTTTTCCTTTGAGATTCACAGGTACCTCCTTCAATGTCATATTGTCTATCTTCAAAATGATAAAATAAAAGTATTTGTAACTTGATAGAATTAATTTAGATGGTATCTTTCCAAAGAAGTTTCTTTTTAAATTTATTTTTATTGTTAGACTTTTTGGGGTGACATCTGTTAGCAAGAATTACATAGGTCTCAGGCATACAATTCTACAGTGCATTGTCAGTTTGTTGCATAATAAGTTCACTACCAAAGAAGTTTTAAGAAGTCCCTCAATCTGGAAAAAATATGATTGTCTCTTCTTGAGGACTTAAAAATGGAGAGAAATAAAAGGTACATAATAGTAGTGGGGCTTATAATGAAGCAGGGCTGCTTTTTCTTGGTCCAGGTCACTGTTTACTGGATTACCCACTCTGGTCTCATTGTCAACATAAAGACAATGATTATGGAGATGTTTGTTAGGTGCCTTCCATGTAAAAGGCAGGATGCCAAGCTCTTTAGATGTATTATTGTATTTAATCTTAAAACAACCCCATGAGATAGGTGATAATAATCTATCTATTTGACCAGTGATGACACTGAAGCTTTAAACCCTAACCTTAGATCACTCAGCTAATAAGTGACAGAGTAGGAAATCAAACTCTAGTTTATAGGACTCCAGAACCTGTGTGTATAACCAGCACACTTTCTCTCCAGATTACCTTAAAAAGGATATCTGCTTTTTTGAAAAAAATGTACATATACCTCTCTTTAGTCCTACAAAAGTCTTAAATTGGCTAATATATACATAACAAGATTTAACTAAATTTCCAGGCAAAGAGAAATCAAGTCAAAGAGAGACTTTAGGGTAGAGAAATAAAAAATGGGTGGGCTTGGTGAGGAGAAGGCTAGCTACCATTTCAGTAAAGAGTACATACTCTGTTATTAAACATTCTGAGTTCAAGTCCTGGCTTTGCCATTTGGTAACTCTGTGACTTAGGGCTAATTACAGAAATTCCCAAAGCCTCCTTTTTTTCATCTGTGTACTGGGGATAATAATAGCACTAGCATCATAGAGTTGAGGTGAGAATTACATGAATTAAATAATATAAAAGAGGGATGGCTTTAATTGGAGCTTTCTCTCAAAGTTTTCATTATTAGAAATTTAGATAGAACAATGAGAGTCATCATAAAGAAAAATATTGACTACAGAAGCAAGAAAATTTGTACTCATTTAAATAACCCACACACTGGGTCAGTGTCTTTGTTTTAAATATCCAGCAATATAACATATTCAATACAAAGTAAATACAAGGTGACATCACATACAACAGATAGAAATCTGATGTGAGGTAAGGGTAAGGACTTCCGGAATTGCTCAGACAAAGCCACTGACAAATGAACATTTAATAGACCACCTATTAAATGAGGAAGAAAGGGAAACACAGGCACTTCAAAAAAGAATAAAGTGAATGTTAGAGGATTGAAAGACATTTCAGAAAATTGAGGAAGCCTTGACTATTTTTTTGCAACTGGTATCCTCTCTAAAATTGTGTTATGAAAATTACAAATACAGAGAATATTGTGAAGCTATGATACATGTGTGTCAGACAAATCAACATCTCATCCATTCTTTGTTCTAAAGTTAGCTTATAGTTGCAATTACAAATGGCATGCTATTAAATAATTGAGACAATCAGTTTCTTTTCATCATTTCAAGTTTCATTTTTCAAGATAAAGGTCTACTCAAACTTTGTTTTTGCTGTCTTTTATTAAATATTGCCCTGAAAGTAGATTCACTTTAAATGATCTTTTTCAATACCAATTATTCTCAGAGCAAAAAGAAATTTTCTGTTACAGAGATATATATTCAACAATGTTAGCCACCAGTAGTTATTATCCAAGAAATTGGCTGGATGTGTACTCTTAAGAATAATCACTTACAGCACGTGGTCAGAAATTCGGCTCTATGCTCTCTTTCAAGCCAACCCAAAAGAGAAGAATTGACAATGTTAAAGTTTACCTGAGCTCTGTGCTTCTAGAAAACAGCTGGAGTTAAAAATTCCCCCCACCGCTTGTGTTCTGGGAAATGGTTTACCAGAAGGAATCACCTTTCCCCATATCATATAGATAAGATTCACTCTTTCTCATGACTTCCACAAGACTCTCCATGACTCCTTTGTTTACCTGGGACAGGCACAAACACAGACCTTTCCCCTTTTGCCTGAACCTGCTGACAAGAACAGACACAGACCCTCCAACTCCCTGTTGTCTTACAAATGATTTAACTGAGATTAAAACTGTTTGTGCCCCTGAACTAGCTAGACACAGAGATAAACATTTCTTGCACAGAAAACTGACTGGGACTCGCCTTGATTACACAACAGTTTCAACTGTAAAGCACCCTGCCTGTACCTCCTCTACTTCTCCCTGTAGAAGTCTCAGGTCAAACCCCGCTGCCAAGACACTGATCTTCAGACCTACCGTGCTCTCCCTATGGTAGGAGTCTGAATATAATCAATATCATTACTTTGGGGGGTTTTGTCTTTCATAAAACACAATCTGGTCTCCGTATATGCTAATCTGATGTGTATATGATTTTTAAAAAACCATAAAGACCACTAAATTCTGATCATTTCTAAATTCTAAACTTAGCCAGTAGCACCAAGAATAGCTGAGAAGACCATTTTCACAAACTACATGTCAATTTCCCAGGCAGAAGCCTTCACTAATTTACCATTGCCTAGAGAATAAAGTAAAAATTCCCAAGACTCTTTGTATCCTTCTAAGTGGGACATTTCCGCTTGTCTGGTAGTAATGCCCTCCTCCTTCTCTTTTACCTAAATCTGATTCTTCAAGGCAAAATTTATTTCCTCTCTTCTATAATCATTCTAATGCAAAAATGAGGTCTCTCCCTGAGGAACTTTCATAGCGCATCTTTAATATATTATTAATTGGGCACTTAATCTTTATCACTTTGTAGTATTAGTTTGCATGTACAGAAAATGCAACTACAAAATAATGAGACAGAGTTCCATAATTTGTTACTGGAATTGGTTGGCCAGTCAGCAAATATACTGTTTATTTCATGCTATTTACAAGAAGACACTGTGCTGGGCATGGATTGAGAATGAAAACTTTACCAACTGCCAGTCTTGCCCTTACACTTGCATCTGACAGGAGAGGTGATGCAGATAGATAAACATACAAAATGATCATTCTTGTTCACCTCAAAATAAAATTCTTCATCGCTATATGAAGCTTTTCCTTGAAATGTCAAAAAATGAGATAGCAAACCACCAAAAGCAATGTTTTAAAAAGAGTAAGAAAAACCACTTTGCATGGCCCTGGAAATGTAAGCTCCATAATGCAGAAATTTGTTCTGTTTTAATCACTGCTTCACTCCAACACTTACAACACTGCCTGGGACATCAGTGGTTCCCAATAATTCATTATTTATTGAATTAATAAATTACTTACTCAATTAATAAATACCTACAGCTTATTTTTTTAGACAAGTTCAACACACGAGTTCCAAATACTATAAGCATAATATATGTCTTTCTCGTTTGTTCTATAGCTCTTCCCACTACTACTAAGAAAAGCTCATATTGCTTTATGTACATCCATCATTTAATTCTCATATTAAACTTATGTATTAGGTATTTCTACTACACTTTATCGGAAATCCAAAAAGACTATCCATTGGAATCTTGTCTATAAACAGGATCCTGGGAGTTCCCTGATGGTGTAGTGGCTTAAGGCTTCAGTGTTGGCGCTGTCAATGCTACGGCCTGGGTTCGATTCCCAGTCAGGGAGCTACCCACATACCAAAAAGCAAAAAAAAAAAAAAAAACAAAAAAAACTAGGATCCTGTACCATGAACTTGTGAATGAACAAAACTGCCATTATGAGGCTGGTTTGTATGCCAAAATAATATCTGAAGTATTTATAAACCTCCTTCTTAAAAACTCAGTGACATACAACACAAATTACTTCAGAGTAACAGCTCAATATAGAGGGACTCTTTGTACTTAGTGCCCATTTGGTCACCCTTCTGTAAGGTTCAGGTTTGATATACCCATGAGTTGAAAATATATTTAACCTTAATTAAATAAAACATAATTAAGATGGGTATGCCTGCTGGACAGAAGAAATAATATAACGAAAGCCAAAGTCAAATAAAAGTGGGTTTGTGGATTTCCATTTTTGTGTCATCCAAACCACTTCTCCCTTTTATTTCCTTGAATTATGAAGAATCATTTTCCACCTACTTCCTTGTTCTTTAGTTTTTAAATCGAACACTGGCAAGCCACAGCATCAGCTCAGAATAGATGGGTGTAACACCTGTTTCTGTCTTTAAAGAAGAGCACATTGTGAGGCAGAAGGAGGAGCCATTTCCTGCCTGAATTACACTGTCGTCCACCTGCACACCAGGCCTGTCTTTGAAAGCCGTCTGGTCTAATGGCCACTGGAAGTGATAAAATGTAAGTGGCCCTTAAGGAAATTATAAGGACATTCTGGGCAGGTAATGATCAAAGGTGTGCCCAGCCTCCTGACAAACATCCCTGTGCCAGACCCTGCCTCCCAGGAGGGCTGTGGGAACTGCCAGGTGAGCAGCCCTGGTGACGTTATCCATGATACACAGAGCTGCAGAGAGAGAGAGTAAACCCAAGCATTGATTTAGATAAAATTTAAATTATCTTGAATTCTTTAGGTAGTTCCAAAACTTTGTGTCTGTTAAGAATTTATTTAGATGATTCATCTGCTGTTATCCAACTGTGTCAGTGTGACCAAAAAGTCCTACAATCCTCTCCACTGCTCCTCCCTGAAGAGACTAGATACACAAGTCAGTAGAAAATAGTAGTTGGAATGTCTGTGTTGGAGTCAGA
The DNA here is from genome assembly GCA_004026885.1 of Lyroderma lyra. Taxonomy (NCBI): domain Eukaryota; kingdom Metazoa; phylum Chordata; class Mammalia; order Chiroptera; family Megadermatidae; genus Lyroderma; species Lyroderma lyra. The sequence continues at coordinate 28,671 of PVJL010004968.1, forward strand.
TAGAAATGGGTCGGAATCCTGTCCCTACTACTTACTTGCTGCATGACTTGAGCAGATTGTATAAATGCTCCGAGGCTCACTTCTTCTATATAACAATAATTACCCACACGAGGCTATCATGAGAATTAAAATAATATATTTAAAATAAATGTTACCTATTGTAAGAATTAAATCATACCTGCTGCTTTTCTTATGTCATTATTATTTTTGTTGTTGTTCAGACTGTTCTTTGGCTTGTGTCCGTAATCCCCTATTTGTAAGGTGCTGTTGTTGGCAGCCCTGTAGCTCTAGCAGCCTGCTGTAGTTAGGGTGACCGCTGTCTCCTAAGTTGATCGGCTTGCTGTCAATAACAGCATACTCTTTTGGTCTTTCTCCTATCCATCCTGTATATTCACACCAAACAAAGTTGTGTTGAAATAAGTCTCATTTCTATAGTTGCTTATAAACGAATTCTAATTTGGTTTTGTTGTAGCTTTTTGTTTTGGTTTGGTGACACGAGGTGCCAGTTGGTCATAAGAAGTTATTTGTGGAGTACCTGCTAGTCACCTCTGTAGCAGATATTACAGTTCTTCAAAAGACGGAAAGACTCCTCCTTTGATCTGGAAAGACACTCTGACTGGCCAAATCAAATTTGTTCCAGGCACATTTTTAAATCCTGGGATTTGTGTGACTGTGTCCTTAAAGGAACATAGAACAAATACAAAACAGCGTTAACAAGTAGCCGTTACTACAACACAGTCAGGGCTCTAAACCAATCGTCCCTTACCAGGCCTGTGAATGTCTCCATAGTTAGGTACTTCACCAAACAGCGGGCCTCGCGTATGTCACTGTTGACCAAATGGGTTCACTGCCCTGACCACAATCTTTTAAATATTCATGAGGCAAATTTCTTGCTTATTTCCGTGAACACAGAATCTTTCAGGACTGATCTGATTATTAGGAATTCCTCTTACTTCTTACAAGGAAAGGTTTTATCCCACTTTAACCATATCATACTATCTCTCTCACAGGCGACATTATGAGCACTCAGTTGTAGCGAAAGCAAATTCTGATACAGGCATCAAAATCTAGCAGTAGAACTCTGAAGTTTAGGCTATGGTAAACTTGTTATTCATCATTAACTTAGATTGTGGCAATTTATAGACAAGGAACAACTAAAGAAATGTTACAAAATACTTATATCCATACGCATGCCTGGTGTAGTGAGATGGACATTACAACAATTCAATAAATGCTTGTTTAAAAAAATAACACTGATGGTATCAAAACATGGTAATGGAACTGGTCAACAGACTTTTGGAAAAAGGTAGATTTTTTTCCATGTCTTGAAAAAAGAAAAAAATGGAAATTTATAAAGAGAAAGTTAAGAGAACATACATAAGCAGGGCATTTACACAGTAAAGGCAAAAAGATAGAATTTAAAAGTCACAGGCAGTGAAAAGGCCAACTTTGCCAGAGCAAAGGGGCTGTACCAGAGACAATTCTGAAACTGCCCCAAAGCTGGAGATAATATCATAAAGACAACTTTGGTTCTGCTGCTACTCTATAAGCACCAGGCTTCTGACACACAACATGAGATGTAAGTGTGCAGTGTAAAAATAAGAGACTATTGGATAATTTTAAACAGAGAAGATAAGAAATCAAATTGGGCAAGGATGTCCACTGAAGCCCTGTTTATAGTAGAGAAAAACAAACTAGATGCTCATCAATATGGCAATGATAAAGCATGGCAGGTGCGCACAGTGGAATACTAAGCAGTAGCTGAAAGAACTCGTACTCGCTGTCGTTAAAATGTTCATGATACAGTAAGTGCAACAGTATAATAATGAACAGTATTAGATGGAGTTTGTATTTTTAAGTTTACTATATATATGTCTATGTGTTTATAATATACACAAACATATATGTGTATGTATACATAGATCAGTCTATTGATCATAGTGAAGGACAAGGACACACAGAAACTGACAGGAGTGGGTAACTCTGGGGAGAATAACTGGAGAACGGGCTCTATACCTCTCTGAACTGGTTGCGAGCTATGTTACCACCAACATGTTGTAAATCTATAGACATTTAGAGGTTATAAAGTACTTCCATATTTTTCATTGGACTCTTATAAGCCTGTGATGCTGGTTGGGGAGGTAGGACGATCCCTGTGTCCTTCCTTACCTAGGAAGCGGAGATTGTGACTTTCTGAAGTTACACAGCCAGCAAGTGACAGAACTACATATCCTGACACAAGTGCAATGACCTCTACGCTTCCTAAATAAGCAAAACTTGAGGAACTCTCCACTCAGAAAACTCTGGTGATATAGTCACTCAGACAGTCCATTACGTTTTCTTTCTAGGTTTTCATCATCCTCATGTGTCCTCTCACTGTAATTCACTACTATCCACTCCACACTACTGTGGGTCCCCTTTTATTTCTGAAGAGACAAAAATTTCATTTCATGCCTATTTTGATCAAAAAAATTGCCTTCATAAAGCTTACAAACAATGTTGGGGACATTGAATATCTAACCACATAACTATTTTATTACAGCTGTGATAAATGCTAGGAAGAAATACAATGTGCCAAGGGCTATCCAATATGGGAATGTGACCATGCATAAGAGACCAAGGAAAACGTCTCAGGGCAAGTGACACTTAATGCCACTTCCTAAGGTCTACCAGCACCAGAGGTTGAATCTGAGCCTGTGGGAAAGCACCCTCCCTTGAAGCACTCACGTGATAGAGATTAATGTAAGGCAATGGGGGGAAAAAAAGAAAGAGAACCACATTCCATCTATGGGAAGACCAGTGAGTAGGCCGTTCAATGGAAATGAGCACAAGAAACTAACAGGGTGCCAAGTATGGCTTGCTTATAGAGGATAAGGCGGAGCGGCTGGGACAAAGGAAATAAGGGGACTGGAGGCCAAGGTCGGGATATTTTTATTTTATCCCACGAGCACGGAACAACAGTTAATGATTTTAAGCAGGGGAGAGACACAATTAGATATACATTTTTAAAAGATCATTCAGATGACAGTGGAAAGACAATGCAGGAAGGGACCCAAGGAGATGAGATGGAGCCTAGATGAGGGAGGGACAATGGATGTGTTTCCATGCAGCACCACTGGAATTTTGAAAGAAATTTCATTGAAAAATAAAAATAAATGTCATTGAAAATTTTTAAAATATAATTTCAATTACCATGAAATCAGAGGCTCGTAAAGTGAACACATTTCTGATCTTAGAACACATTTCTCTGCTTTCCTAGTTCTATGGGTCTGCCAATTATAAGGTTTTGGTTTAAATATATCTATTCATGAAAGAAAATAGCCACTGCAGTGATTCCATGTTAAATAGCACCAAACACATTTGCCATTCAAGAAAATTTTTAGTAGTATTTTTTTTTCTAGACCTGGCTCACAAATCACAGTCAACAAGTAACCAAAAATCCTTACAGCAGACAGGAATAATGAGGCAAAACCAAAGTAAGGATGGTATAGATTTTATCCATGTAAACAGAGAAAAAAAATATTTTCAACAGCATATATGTACATATAACAACATGTGTGTGTGTGTGTGTGTGTGTGTGTGTGTACACACACACACACACACACACACACACATGCCCCTAAAATATTATACTAAATAAATTTGATTGTACCAACACAACTTAGGGAGTTATACTTGATGACTTCATACAAAATTATTCTCTTTTGTACACAATTTGAGCTGTCTACAAAAACAATGTATGTTCAAGAACTGATGATATCTATAGAGCAAATAATAACAAATTTGGAGTGTTCACTACATGTCAAGCACTTAACATGTGTAATCCTAATGTGATCCCCATGAGCACACTGTAAACTAGTAGAGACCTGAGAGAGGAGGAAAATGCCACTCCCAGGAGCAATGTGGCCAGCGACCCAGCAAGGAACAGGAAGGGTCTTAGTCTGAGTAATTTGTAGTCCCTGTTCATAACCCACCCGGGGGTCAGATGTGAGTGTGGAAAGGGGATTGATGCGGAACTAGCTGTGTGATTGAGGACAAGCTGCCAAATTAACCCTCACATCTACATTCAGATATCCTTGAGCAAAGACAATCCACCATTGTCTACTATGGCAGTGCACTCTTTGTGAACAAAAGGTGAACTCCCACCCAGAGAAAATGTAAAATAATTTTGAGAATGGAAAGTATAAGTAGAAATCCAGAGCAATGACTACATTATTTTCAACTAAGGATTTCCTTAACTCCCTTAAAACCAGTTTGCAATTACCTAAGTTTGGAAGTAAATTATCTAAATTAGAACATAAATTAAATGTCTTTTGGTCCCAGAGAAGTTCAGCATTAGGGTATGTATAACTAAAACAGTGTGGTCTTAAAGAATGTAGATAAAGACTGTGTGTGTTCATTTCCAATTCTCTAGAAATTAGAGTTGGGTTTGCATTTTGGTCACCCCAGGCTATTTCCATACTGTGTGGGTGAACTACTGGGCATGCTGAACTAATACTTCACAAAATACTCCTGTGGGTGCCAAGGACCGCAGGCACCAGGGTTTCCCGTTAAATTGTTGGGAGTAAAATGCCAAAATGTCTGGATCCCAAATTGGCTGCCTCTGCCTTCACTTCATAAAAGTGAGGAAAACCCCTATTAGCAAATAAAACCAAGTTGACACCAATCTATAGATTCACTATTATTACACATAGTTTTAAGACTAGTTTTCCGTAAATGTTCTGTTCTTATTGGACACCATGAGCCTACTGCTGTAGTGAATCAAATTGTCCAACGTTAAGAAAGCACGGCCCTTTGTGGCACTGAGGTCGTCCTCTCTGTTTCTTTCACCTGAACTTGACTAGAAGGATACAGGGTTAAAGGTGGTTATTTCTGAGGGCAAATTTCAAGTTTGTTATAAATAAAATCATAACATCTTCTATGCATCAATACTCCTGACACACCTAATTTAGGGAAATAGGGAGATCAATAAAGTTATATTTGTAACAAAAAGAAGAAAAAGAAGCAAGAAAGCATTTAATAATGGGTTGCTGGAGGTGGGAATGCAGCGAATTTTGAGAGCAGGTAACAAGGAATTCATTCCTCTGTATTATCTCTTAGAAGTATAATAATTTCACCCACCAGCCAAGGGAGGGAAATATTTTGCAAACACTTGAATCCAAGAAAAATAATTTTAGTTCACTGGTGGTGTAGTGGCTTAAGGCTTCGGCGCTGGCACTGTCAATGCTGCGGCCTGGGTTCAATTCCCAGCCAGGGAACTACCCACATACTACAAAAAATTAAAAAAAGAAAAGAAAAAAAAAAGAAAGAAAAATAATTTTGCTCTGTGGTGCTCAGGGGCTACATCTGTGGAATTCAATTTATGCCAGATGCTAAGCTAGACAATGGGAACATCAAGGTTTTGTCCCTTTTCCCAGTAAACTGTGAGAAATACACACAACTCTTATAGATAACCCCTTAATTCTATTTAAAATGGGGATGGCTTCTGGTCCCTTTCTCAAAGTCCTGAGTCAGGCATGTCTGAAAGGCCTTTGTATCTACAAAGTCCTAACGTTGATAAACTGGTTGAAAAAGAATCAGTACAAAAAAGAGCCCTTAAAAGGATCAGTAGCTCTGCAGTGAGGAAGAGCATGAAGGTCTGTCTACAAAGGCATTAACAACTTTGGGCCAGTTATTCAGTACTTCATCTTACGGTATTATTTTTGTAACCTCAGAAAAGTTGCACTTTTTTTATTGTTAGATTTATTGGGGTGACACTGATCAGCAAAAATTACATAGTTTCCAGGTGCGCAATTCTACATTACTTGCTCCAGGCATCGCATAATGGTTCATCACCCAAAGGTGCACTTTTTTGTTGAGGTATAACTGGCGTATAGCATAATATTAATTTCAAGTGCACAACATCATGATTTGATATTTGCACATGATCACCACAAAAGGTCTAGTTAACATCCGTCACCATACATAGTTACAAATCTTTTTTTCATGTGATGAGAACTTTTAAGATTTATTTTCTTAGCCACATAGGATTTTTAAAATTAACTAACAAAATACTGCTGCAGTCACTTGAAAATGGCAAGCATTCCAGGCATGATTTCCCCTCACCAGGGCATAATAAATTTCCCTGAAAAGCCAAGTAAAAATGGTGGCCCTAAAAATACAAATTAGAAGTAGAGCTAACTATGAAGAAAATTGAGGGCAGAGACCGGTGGGGAGATGAGACTAATAGTGTGGGAGTAGTAAAAGCACATGAAGACTTTCTCACCACTCCCTAGGGAGATGTAAAATATATGATTAGAGGACAAAAGAAATTCCAAGCTTGACTCCCAAGATGGCCTTTGAGTTATAGATAATGACTGAAGCCTGGCTACCTTTCTGCTTGAACTCTGAAATAAGCAGTGTAATTTGTGGTTGGTAAATCTAACTGTTAGATTCCATTGGTTCTTGCTATTAGAAAATGCCACATATCCAGATAAAGTATTTTTCTAATATAGGCGAAGACATTTGATGGGCATAAGAAAATTTTAGAAGATGGCAAAATAACTGCAAGCAAGTGGAATCAGCTGGTACATAATGAATTTCATAAGAATGAAATTCCACCACTAAACCAGTAAACAATATGTCTTGTTGACTCCTGTTGAAAACAGGACAAAATGTTGTGAGAAAGAAGATCCACAAACTTCCTTGGGTCTTGAGATGCAAATAAGGAAAGGCTAGTTTGGGAATCCTACGTCCTGTTTTTGTACCTGGTAATCCTAACAAGGATCAATATGGGATCATCTCAGAGGGATATGCCACAGGTTGGCTCATTGTGCTCATTAAAGAGAGTGCTGTGGGTAGCTTTGAAACACAGTGTCTTCAGACAAAAGGAACTTTGCTATTATTAGTTGTTCCTGGGGAGTTTTTTGGGGCGAGAGGAAGGCTTTTTTTCTTTACCCTCTCCCCGAATAGTACAGTCTTGTAACATTTTCAGGACAGAAGCACTTAGAAATCACCCCAAAATAACTTTCTTTAGCTATCTGTGTTGGTTTACATTGCTTTATTTCTCAAAAACTTCATTAACTCTGAAATTCAAGGTCCATCATCAAACATCTATAAACCTCAATGTCCTACTCTGTAAAATGAGAATAATACAAGGATCCAATGAAATGATACATTCAAGTGAATCTCGGAAACTATAATACTAATCATGTTCAAGGGACTACATATATTTATATAGGCACTAAATAATATTTTGTTCATTAATGAAATATATTCTTGAGATCAGATCCAACTTTCAATTATGCAATGTATGTTTTACATAAGCTTGTTTTATGTGACTTTTTAACAGACACTTTCTTACAATTGGTAGAAGCATAATATAATTTGGAATAGGTTATTAAAGGTCATGGTAAGAAATAACATGGATCCTCTCAGCTTCTTCAATCCCATCCCAAACTTCAATTTGTAGACAGTAAAAATTAGGTAGTATGAGGGATCGTGGTTCCCCCTACAGACCACATAAACTATGTTTTCCCATCTGAGATGGTCAAGAGACCAAGCATGTTTAAGAAAGTATGTATGTACAATAAACCAATATCAAATTTATATCTAAAAATTATAACCCTAAAAAAAATCAATAGATTTGAGGAAAGTAGAATTTACTTTTATGACACAATTTCCCAGGAACTTAATCCTAGCTGAAGGACGTTTGCTGAATTATTTGCCCAGTAAACCCACTTCCAACCACCAGCAGTTATAGTCTTTGTGGCTCCAGTTTCAAGTCATGGGTTATATTTAGACCATCCTAAGAGAGACTGAAAATTGTATTCAAGAGCTAACTGGAAGCTATTCTCAGGGCCCAGTCTATGTCATAGGTAAAAGGATGCATCCATGACATCTTCCAAATGTAGAAACTTTGATAACTACATTTCCTTATGGATAGTTAAAATTTTGCTACTCAGTGGACAGAATTATTGCCAGAAACGCTAAGATTTAGGAATGAGAGAGAGAGGAAGAGAAAGAGAGAATTTGCTGATTTTTGAAAATGCATTTTAGCTTAGATGTACACGAGGTCTGACATTTAAGCTTGCAAACTTGCCACTATGCACTTACGATGGCAGCACTGTACAAACAACTCGGTAAGGTGTGATAAGCTTGGTATATCTGTGTGTCACAGCTGTGTTCGTGTCGATATGTGGCTTGCTGAGAGTGGCATTCATTATTGTTGTTGCGTGTTTTTGTGTGCCGTCACGAGAATGTAGGAGCTTGAATTAGAACAACAAACAAACATTAAATTTCTTGTTAAATTTGGCAAGAGTTTTAGTGAAATCATGAACGTGTGAATCCAAGTTTATGGGGATAAACCATGAAGAAAACAACAATGTACAAATGGATTAAAATGTTTTCTTTTTTTTTTTTTTTTTAATGTGGATAGTTCCCTGGCTGGGAATTGAACCCAGGCCACAGCGTTGACAGCGCCGAAGCCTTAGCCACGGCACCACCAGGGAACTCCCTAAAATGTTTTCTGAGGTGAGAGAGGTCAAGGCAGCCAGTAACAAGCAGAACTGAGGAAAACATTGCAAAAATTCCTTAATTGTGTGTCAAAATTGTCAGCTTACTGTGAGAAGCATAACAGACCAAGTAAACAATGATAGAGAAATGGGAAAATCTTAACTAAAAATCTTGGCATGAAAATGATGTTTGCAAAAATGGTCCTGAAGGAGCTTAACGATGAACAAAAGCAAAGGAGAGTTGAAGTTTGCCAAGACCTTTTGTAGAGGCAAGATGATGTTTTGGGCTGTGTTATCGCTGGTGATGAAACATGGATATACCAAAATGACCCTGAAACAAAGTCTCAAAGTGCACAATGGAAGTCAGCCAATTCCCCATGACCAAAAAAGTTCCGTCAGTCCAAATCAAGAGTCAAAATGATGTTGCTAACCTTTTTTTTTAATTTCAGAGAGATTATTCATTCTGAATCTGTACCAATTGGAAAAACAGTCAACCAAGTTTACTGTTTGGAAGTGCTGAAAAGGCTGCGTGGAAAAGTTAGATGAAAATGACCTGAACTTTTTGCCAACATCTCATGGCTCTTGCATCCCGACACTGCACCAGCTCACTTTGCACTGTGAGGGAGTTTTAAGCCAGTAAACGAATAACTATATGGGAACACTCTCCCTACTCACCTGATCTGGCCCCCAATGACTTTTTTCTGTGCCAGAAGATAAAGGATATATTGAAAGGAAGACATTTTGATGACATTCAGGACATCAAGGGTTATAAGATCCATAGCACTTATAAGATCTGGCCATTCCAGAAAGAGTTTCAAAACTGCTTTGAAGGGTAGACTAGGCGCTGTTGTCAGTACACAGCTTCCCAAGGGGAGTCCTTCGAAGGTGACCGTAGTTATTCAGCAATGAGGTGTGTAGCGGTATTTCTAGGACGAGTTCGCAAATTTAATTGTTAGACCTCCTATTTTCTTTTAGAATTCAAAGGTTTTATTCTGGCATTTTGGGGCCAACAACTGCCTAGAAAATGTACTCACACTTTAGCCTCTGAAGTTTCTCTTCTTTTGTACCTAAATGCTAGTGGCAACACTTTCTAGGTAGGGAATCCAAGCCAACAGAGCTGGACTGAATTTGCCCAAAGGGCTTTGTCACTGCCTTGTTGAACTCTGTAACACTTTAGGTTGGGTTAAGAGGTTTACAGCCTGCTGGACTTCACTCAGATGTAAAATGTAAATGAGTATGTATAGGATTCAAAGATATTTAAGAAAAAATTGTTGGACCTTAGATTAACATACATAAACCAGTAGGAATCATAGCTCAAACTTTAGTCTTGGAATCTCTAGTGAAACCATGAGGTTACAATTAACACCAATTATGCTTTGCACAAACTAAAGAACATTTTCCAGAAATTTTTGTGGATAGAAAATTAAGGGGGAGAAGTAACATTAAGTCCTACCCTCAGGGATAGCTGGTTATATTTTAATAATTTTCAGTTTTCTTTACATCTCAGAATTTTTATTAAGTAATTCTTAAACTATGTTTAAAAGATAAAATAATGTCATTTATGATCAATTGAAATCAATGTTACTATTCCCTGAAGAATACTAGGGTGAATACTAAATGGCATGCCAAGGTATTTTATATCTATTACGAGGTATTTAGAGAAAGAAATGAATATTTTCAGAGAATAAATAAAGCATTTCTCTGTTATTTTAATTTTTCTTCCTTCCTTCCATCTTTCCTTCCCTTCTTCCTTTCTTCTTTCTTTCCTCTCTTGTTTGTTTCTTTCTATCTTTCTTTTTGGTGCAAGTTAAAGTAAGCACTTTTTTAAAAAGCTAAAATTGGTGGATGAACTCAGGGTGGGCCTAGTGTTCTCTGTGCTTTCTTCCCTGAGACAGTTGAATCTCAAATGTCATGAACTAGAATTCACTTTACTTGGGTAATGGAAATTCTAGATCTCTTAATCCTGACCTCAAAATCCTTACCTCTTTAGAAAACGTGTTTCATATAAACATAGGCACACTATCAGCTGCCTATTATAGGTCTGTTTATCATTCTGTTCTGTTTTTGTCTCTTTAGTGCTTTAAGAAGTCAGCCATTTAAAGAAAGTCTTTGAACATAGCATCAAGTTCTCACTTAGACATATATTTGTTCTTTCAGCATCTTTGGCAATGTACTTTTGTGCACATGTACTACCTTGGAGCATGTGTTATTGTCAATTTTTCAAGGCTATAATACCATTCCTAGGCTAGGCTCCATGCTCAGCTCTTTGGCTGAATTTTTTTCTAAGATTCAACCTACCATCCTCACTCTTGTATTATTAGAAAGACTTAGGATTGCATAAATGTTTTTCAGGTGCTTTTTCAAATCCTTGCTTTCCTTGAGAAGTACTACAAATATCACCAGTGTTCATTGAACCGACTAGTCCCGATCTGGAAGAACTTTTTAAAAATATTCTGTAACATGTTTCAGAAAAGTAGTTGACTATAGTTCTTATATATTGCATATTTGAAAATTGCTAATAATAAGATATTATGTATTTGAAAGTTATAATAGCTGGTATTGTATATTTGAAAGTTGCCAGGAAAGTTTAAGCAGATCTTGAGTTCTCATCACAAGGAAAAAAATATATAACTATGTGAGGTGATGGATTGTAGCTAGACTTGGTGTGATCACTTCACAATATATACATATATGGAATATCTCCCTCACGTCCATTGTCATTCCTCCTGTTTCCCTTGTAGATCCCTCCTAACATTGGAGGAACCAGAACTCAATCCTCGCACCTCTTCTCTACCTGCACACACACCCTTGGTGACTCTTTCATCCAGTCTCTTTGGCTTTACACAGCATCTCTAAATTGATGAGTCACAGATTTACATGCCCAGCCTAGACCTATGTTCTACTTCAAAGTCTAATCCAAAATTTAATTCCTGAAATTGCTCCCCAGACTTCCTTTACCTGTAATCTTTCCTTCAAAGTTGGCAACTCCATTTTTCCAGAAGCTCAAGACAAATCTCGCTTTCTCTCAGACCCCATATTGAAATTGGCAGTAAATCCTATTAGCTCTACCTTCAAAATATAACCAGAATTTGACCACATCTTATTAAAACCTCTACTGCCACCACCCTGGTCCAAGCCACCATTATCTCTCACCTGGAGTACTACAACAACTGATAATTTCATTCCTTGGCTCAAACTTTGTTGTTGTTTCCTATCTCATTCAGAGTGAAAGCCAAAACTTCTACAATGGCCCACAGAGCCGAATGTCTTTCCCCCAGCCTTCTGATCTCCTTTCCTCTCTCTCTCTTTCCCCAAGGCGCCCCGACCACACTGCCATCCTTGCTGTTTTCTGGAGCACGGAGGCACACTCCTGCCTGAGTGCCTTTCCATGGGTCATTACCTGTGCTTGGGCCTCATAACAGACTGAGGTCAGCCACCAGACCAAACGATAATGACCACAGACTCACGGATCTGAGCACAAAGGAGCTCCCTGAATCTGTCACCTATTGTCTTAAACACACAGCCTTCCACAGCCCCCCTGTACTTATAGATGATGTTGTTCACATGCAGTTAATTTTAACATCAATCTAATATGCTCGTGTAGTTCAGAGGCAGTTCACATCTGACAGAAGACATACTTAGCCTGTTACTGAACGAAAACATTACCCAGGAAGAAATGAATGTTTAGTCATCTCTTCTCAGTGGTCAGATTTCTTCTTTTTGCTTTGTCTTTTGTCCCTAGGTGCAATTCCTTTCTTTAGCCAATAGGAAAAACTATATTAGTGCGTACCCAAGTCCTTTTATAAGCAAAGTTAATTTATGCTTTTCCAAGTGGCTAATTCCCAAGTCTTTTTTCTTTCTTTTTTTTTTTTTTTTAATTATAGAGGAAGAACACCAAATAAAGGAAGAGAAAAAGAAAATTAAAAAGTCTGGAAAGAAAAAAAATTGGTTAGAAACAGAGCACAAAATGGAAGCTATTTAAGATTCAGAGCTATTGCCGTGATGTCACAGCCACTGCTGTTTTCTGCTGGAGAAATGGAGGAAGCAGTCCTTGGGGGCTCCCTGCCCCTCACTATAGAAGAGAATGGGATGACCACGAAAGTTACAACATGCACTTACTAATCAGACAAGATGGGAATAACCATTATGGACTGAATACTGTGGAAAAGGTGTCACAACATTTTAGTGACTCAGCTTCATTCAAATATATGTATTATATTTGTTATGAGCAGTACACCCTGCTAGGGGCGATGGACTACACCAAGGAATACAGCCCAAGTGGAAATGACAATAAGATAATTGAGCAAAGAGGAGCAAGAAGACCCCAAACTACATGTGTTATAGTTTGCTAAGAGAGAAATAATATATATATTTTAACCACTTTTTAAAAAAACTTGAGACCCATATGGTAATACATAAGCCTTAATTCTCCTAATACATGATGGCAAAAAACTACAATTAACTATATCACTGCTTCTGTATCTGAAATAAACACAAAACAGAAAAAAGACTACATACTTTTATAGACTTGAGGCAGAAATTTACATTAAATGACAATACTATCATTGCTTCAGTGAATTTTAAAATACAAATGTCCAACCTCTCCAAAGCAATATGGTCTACAATGGCATGAGTCTTTGTAAACTTCTGATTCCAGTACTATGTAAATTTATAAGATGTTAGCATCCAGGAAAAAGTGTCATTCTGTGTCCATTTTTTTTCCTAGCAGTTAAACTTACTGTGATTATCTTACAGATAGATATTAAATCATCACAGTCAATACTCAAAGCATTGTAGGGACAGAAAGGAATCATGGTAGTGCCCCAGATAGCTGTCCTACAGCTAGTAAACATCGTAGCTTAGGTCTATATTACTGCTGGCTACTGAGTTCCAGAAACATGAAAGACCCGATTCATCTATACTTATTCCTTCCCTGTATAATTTATTCTCAAGCAAGAGTTAATAAAAGTGGTTCCCTGTCATATTACTGTCAACATACTATTTAGCAATGTTAACAGGGATATTATAGTGCAAATAGGAATTAGGCCATTTCATGCCTGTATATGCATGATGAACAAACTAACTCAGATAAATAACATACTTATAAACTTTATCTCTATCAAGCTGGATTCCCCCAGAGACTGGAAGGTATTAGTAGCCTCTCAAGAATTCCTGTTCTCATAGCCTCCCATCCTAGATTCCTGATGAAAGGGTTTGGATAAGTATATGCAGCTTGGAATGTTTATCACAACCCTGAGACCTTCTGAAATGTACCCATCACTTATGTCTCCTGTTTTGATGTGTGCAATTAATGTAGGTTTAAATATATACTTTCCCTTGACATTTATTATAAATATATTGATATAGACTGCTTGTGTTTTTTTCCTAATGAGTGTTAGAAATAGACTTTGTTCAAACTCCAATCACACCAAAAAAGGTCTCTTGACTTAATAGCAGCCACTTTCAAGCAGCTGCATACTAAAGAAAGAAACCCTTCCTTTCTTCATAGTTTTCCCTGTGCATCTCCAAAAGAATTAGCTATTTTTATGCAGTTTTCCATTTTGCAAATTGTGGAAAGGGCTTTATAGGAGAGCTGTATTTCAAACACGTAGTCCTGAAAAAGTCAGCACCTACACTGGAGTTAATGGGCTGCTCTCATGCCCACTCAGAGAATAAAAGCCAAACAAAGAAAAAAAATGTTTGTTCAGATAAGAGAAGGATTCCATTAAGAAAATAAGAAGAAAAGATAGGAGAGAGAGAGACTTAAAGAAGATGCAGTGCTCCCAATAAGTAAACATTTTATTTTGCTTTACAATGGACAGGAAAACAATATACTGTTTGTTATTTTCCAATTTATCAGTATTTTAACTGGTTAAAGACTATAAAGTATTCTATTTCTCTTTGGTCTGACTTGGAAAGAAAGGCAAAACACAGGAATTCCAGGTCATTCTATTCCTAAGAAAACCTTTGTATTTCAGGCACCCATGATGGTGACAAAATACACAGATGGGTTCAAAATTCTATCTCTGCATTTATCCACCAAATAAAATAATCATTGTTTCATGATTTGAAGACTGAAGTAAATTTTTCTAAGAGTAAACCCAGTAATCCATTATTTGCGCTAACTGAAAACAGAAAAAGAATAACTAAAGTTTACAAATACTACAAAAGCCAACTTTACTTGGTTTTCAGCTTCTCTCAAATTTAATCTATTATTTGAAGAACTAACAAGAAACGAGACCAACTAGCTTACGTTTTAACTGTCTCCTCTTTCAACCTTAAGTCCTTCTGGAAAAAATACAAAAGTACAAGGAAAAGACTAGAAGGCTTGCAGAAAATAAACATGGAAAGGAAAATGTGGAAAGACAGTGAGCTGTGTTTTTTCCCAATCTCATGCTAATCCTGTCCTACATAACCCAAAAGTGAGTGACTCTTCAGTGCCCAACCTATGCCCACCTGGACCCCACTTGCCATGCAACTATGCTTTGGGCCATTAGTCTCTGGCCACTTGTTTGCTCCCAGAAATCACGTAGTACATCCTCCAGAGAGAGAAAAAGCTCCAATGCTCTATCCATCAGCTTTCCATCCACTGGATAAAGCTAACAAAAACTGCTAATGGGGCTAGACATTTTGTTTAAAAATACTGTTGCCATCAATTAAGTTGTGAGAACATAAAGCCATGGATGAGCTGGGGCATTACAAGAACACAGGAGATAGCAGTAGGTGCTTTCAACCAGACTTCAGGAACTCGACCAAGTTGCAATTAATTACAGGAGCCACAGACTAAAGATGTTAGTTAAATGGGGATAAAGAGCCACTGGCTTCCATTCCAGGGGACCAGCTTTCAGGTTTCAAAGGAACCAGTTGACATCAATTATAAGATGGTTTTCTAGATTCCCCAGCCTTTCTCATCCAGGTTTGCAAAAGAATTAGCCATACAGAAAATGATTTGCATAAATATTTTCTCAATTTTTCCAAAGAAAATAGACAGCTAGTACCATTCTAATTGCATGGGAAGGAAGTTCATTTATTACCTTAATCGATGCCTTAGGGAAGGTGTTGGCAAACTTAGAGACAGACAGACAGAATCCAGTTACCCATTTGTTTTTGTTACTGAAGTTTTATTGTAACACAGCCAGGCTCATTCATTTATGTATTGTCTGTTGCTGCTTTTGAGTTACAATGGCAGAGTTGAATAGGTACACCAGAAACCACAGGGACTTCAAAGTCAAATATATTTATCACCTGGTCCTATACAGAAAGATTTTGTTGACCTGCCTTAGTAATTAGAGCATAACTCTATCATAGAATGTCATTTGAGAAAGCTTGCTGGTGTGTGGCTGAAGCAAAATCATCTAAGAGAGAAGCTGTCAGTCTCTAAAAGTCTACCTCAAATTTTTATGGGTGGTGGCGAGGGGTCAGGAAGAATGAAAACTAAAGAGAATATCTAGGCCTATAGGAAAATTTTATCACTCTGAATAAGATAGTAAAAGTTGTTTGTTTGTTTGGTTTTTGTTTTTTTTTGTATGTGGGTAGTTCCCTGGCTGGGAATCGAACCCAGGCCATAACGTTGACAGCGCCAGCACCAAAGCCTTAAGCCACTACACCACCAGGGAACTCCCAGTAAAAGTAAGTAAAATTTTAAAAATCTCTGTTCATTCCTTCTATACCTATTTGTACAAGATTTATATTTGCAAATGTTTTTCAATAATTCCTCTCTTATTACTTTTTCATTTATCACCTTACTCAGATTATTTTTTTTTAATCTAATGTGTCATGTCATGTTTGTCTTTAATCATTTCACCTTCTTAGGAAGCTAATTTCAGAAATGCTATTTCTCCACATTTCTTAGAATTCATTCAACTTTTGAGGATAGGATAATCTTCTTAGGAAAGAAGTCATATGACAGAGATATAGACTATTTAACACATTATGTAATTGAAGGCTATGGAGAAACAAACACTCTTATATATGATTGATGAGATTATATGTTGATACAATCTCTATGGAAAGCAATTTAATATCTAATAAAATCATAAAGACACATCTCTTTGACTTAGCATTTCTACTTATAGGAAATTACTCCAGAGATATATCATTCAAATATTTAGAAAATGATGTATGTAAAAGGTATTCTTCGCAGTACATATTGCCTTTTTACCAAAAGATTGAAAACAACTGAAATATCTCTCTATAGGAGACTAGTGAAATTTACTAATATGGCAACTCCTTTGTTAATTTATTCAGCAAAAATTTATTGAGCATCTACTATATGCCAAGCTCTGTTTTAGGCAAAAAGAAAACAACATTAGACAAAACAAAATTTCTTTTTACATGGGATACCAACAATAAACAAATAAATATAGGTAGCTATATACAGTGTCAAACTGAATACAACCTAAATGAGAGAAGCGGCCCAGGACTGTTGCTATTTTAGTTAGGGTTGTTAATTTCACCTTAAATAATATATTATTTCTCTTGTAATAGTGGACTATGATTGGCGGTTTAGTTCATGGATGGGTGGGTTATCAGAGCCAAGTGGCAACTCAGAGACAAAGGCGACTTCCACCTTGTGGCTCCCACTTCAATACATGTCATCCATGAAAAGAAAGGAGTGAGTGAGAGATTTATATGAACCAGACTTGAAAATGCATCCATTACTCTTACCAATTTTCCATTGGCCAGAACTGGTGATAAGATACACCATTGAGCTGAAAGGGAGCTAGGAAATATTATCTTCCAATATGCTCAAGACAAAAGTAAAATATTTTGGTAAACACATATCATTGTCTCTGTCCCACTGAGGAATCAACACACACACACACACACACACACACACATATGCAAAACAAATTCACTTCAATAATGATTTTATTCAACACTGCCAAATTCAAATGTATTTTCCATTCACTATTACTATTAACAGAAAACCCACATGTAGTTCTTGTGAGTATTCTAGAATCCTATGCAGATAAGTCATTTTACCTTATGTCTTTCTCTGAGAATTCATTTTTCTAAAGAAACATTCTTCTGAGCTTACTTAGATGGATTCTCAAAACCTCTCAGATCCCTGCGTCTACCTTCCTATGTTAAAGCAGTGAAATAGACTTAAAAAATAGATAAGCAAGTATAAACTGTTTTAAAATTTAGTAAAATCGTTATCAATTTAATAAAGTATAATTATGGAAAATAACGCATAACATTTATATATTCATATGCAAACTTCTATATGCTATTCTGAATTAACTTTATGTATAAGTGCGTTATTTCCTTAATTATAAGCATCTTATAGAAAATGTTTTCTTTTCTCTGCAATAGTGTTTTGCATATAATCAGTGTTCCTTATTAGCTGATACAAAAATGTTATGTATTTATTTGCATCAAAGGAACTTACCTCTTCTAAGTTATACTCTAACGCTTAGTTTCATCACATAAAATACGAGTCAAATTAAATTGTATTTGTTTCAAATATTTATTTATTTATTGAACAAACATTTGTTTTGCACCTATAATGTGCCAAATATTGTGAAGAGTTATAGGAACAAACTAAGAAAGAGACAGATGTGGCCCTACTCTCATGGAATTTATAGTCCTTGAGGATCATAAATAGATTTAGAATATATTATGATAACTTTGTATGCCGTCAAAAATACAGTGAATTTGGGAATACTTAGGAGAGGGAAAAGGAAGAAGAGGATATTCCTGCAAAAGTTCTGCTGGAAAAATTAACAACATCCCAACACAGGATACTGGGTTAAATTCAAGAAGTTATCGTTAAAAAGTCAATCCTTTTTATTTTCAAAGAACCTAACACCTATGCTAAAAAAATGTATTTAGTGTTCTCTCACCTTCTAGCAAAATTATGGACTCTGTTGACCAAGTGAATACTTTTGTATTTATCTATTTATTTGTCACATTATGATATGGCTTTGGTTGTTCAGCCATATCAAGAATTAGACACTGTACACATTTTAAATCTTATAATCAATGAGCTTGATTACTAGTAAATTTATATAGCTACACCTTCAATATGTGACTATCTGAATTCACCAAATCACAATTAATTGCTTAAGCTTTTACACTCTGTCATTAAAAGTAGATTTGCAATTTAATATCTCAAAATTTAGGGTCAAAACTCATAGACAGGTTTTAATACATGTTTTAAAAAATGTTTAATCCCATCTTATCATAACTGAATACCTGAATACCCAAGGAATGAATTTAATTATTGATAGTAAATGAAAAAAATTTTTTTCATTAAAACTGGGCTGTCACCAAAATTAAAAAACCATATCCTCTCTGTGATATGGCTCTTCCCTATAGCATATGACATCTATATTAGCTTGCTAGGGTTGCCATAACAAAATGCCACCTACTGGATGTACTGAAACAACACAAATTTCTTTTCTCTCAGTTCTGGAGACTAGAAGTCCAAGATCAAGGTGTTAGCTGGTTCAGTTTTTCCTGAGGACCAGGAGAGAAGGATTTCATCCAGGCCCCTCTCCTTGGTATGCGGATGGCTGCCCTCCAGCTGCCTCTTCACATGGTCCTCTATCTACCCATGACCTTGGTGTCTCTTCTTCTTGTAAAATTACCACTCGTATTGAATTAGGGTCTCCCTCTACTTACTTTATTTTAATTGAATCACTTCTTTAAAGACCTTATCTCCAAATATGGTTACAGTCTGAGGTACTGGACATTGGGACTTAAACATATGAATTTCCTGGGGACACAATTTAGCCCATAAGAACATCCTAAAATGGTTTTTACTTCCAAAGATAGAAGATTTCTAAGCAAATTAATTCTGCTCCCCACCCCCAAAGGCTTACACAGCTCCCAAAGGCAATCTGTAAATGAGTGGTTGGTTATATCAGAATCACTTGGGAAACATTTTAAAAATGCAAACTCCTGAGCCTTGCCACCCCTCTGCCATCACCACCTCCAGGAGGTTAATTTAGTAGGTCTAAAGAGGAATCTGGGAATTTCTATTTTTTAAAAGTCAGGAAACCCTGTCATGCTGCCAAATTTAGGAAGCCCTGCTTTATAGTGCCTCTCCCTCCTTCAAACAACGATGCAAAAACATCGGTAGGAACGTGTCACTACTCATACAAGACTCCAAGGAACAGCAACCTGGGGGCCAGATAACGTAAGACTTTAAAAGTTAAATTCAGAAATTAAAATTTTTTAAAGAGAAACGTTCTATCCACATCTAAGATTTCAAATTACACTTTTCAGTGTGGAGAAAGGCATTCTCAAAGGACTGGTAGAAGGTGGCTCAGAAAATCATAAATAAGATAAATGTATAGTTATGGGTTTCAGTCTATACATCTCAGACCAATTTATGCTTACAAGAGAAGTGATGAAAATTTTAACAAAAGAGCTTTAATCTTGAAGATTCTGTGCCCCCTTACCCAGTTTCTTGGAACTATTCCATGAATGATTTTAGGGCCTTATGCAGTTGCAAGTCTGTTTTTATTTTATTGTTGTTGTTGGGGGGGGGGGGTATTTATTTTTGGCAGAGGGAGGCACTTGAATGAAAATCTCATAATATTATCCAGACTCTGAACAAATTAAGAACTCTCCTAATATATAGCAGAGGAGATACAAATTATTCCTCGGGGTTCCTGCAAAGCAAGGGAGCTATGGCTGTAGAAATCCCTATTGGGGGAGGGGTGGGAGTGGAAGGTAGGGGAGAGAGAGGTGGGAGGGGGAGTCAAATATACGGTGACAGAAAGAAAGCTGACACGGGGGGGGGGGGGGGGTGAACACATAACACAACACATAGTTGATGCACTGTAGAACTGTACACCTGGAACCTATGTAATTCTTGTTAACCAATGTCACCCCAATTAAGGCTAACAATAAAAAATGAATAAAAATAAATAAAAAGAAGCCCCTAAGGTGACAGCTGTGGAGGATAAACCAACATCTTTCCAACAAAGGACTTGAGATTGCTCCTGCCCTTGACTCACAGGTCCTCTAACTAGAAGCATGGGTGTGATTTTCTGCAACAAATGGGGGAGGGGAGGAGAGGATGAAATTACATATATTTTAAAATAACAGAAAAGGAAAAAGTAACAAAAAAGGTTACATTCTCAATAGGTACATTTTAAATAAAAGTCTGGAAAAGACAGGATGACCTTGGAGTTTTCTGGAAAGAACTAGAATGTGCTTCCTTGTCCCACAGACAATTTAGGTCCTAGAATTGGTACCATGCAGGACATGCAAAGTGCTTCTTTACAAGCACAATGCCTGACCTGAGTGATGACTGAAAATTAATCAAGATTAATTAAGATTTTTCAGCAAATGCTTTTATCAAGGAAAAATTCATTTGCACTTAGGAAAAAACACAAAAGCACATGCACTTTGTTGTTGCTGCTATTCTTGCTGTGGTTTAATGGAAAACAATGTAAACCATATGGAGAACACGTGTCAGTATAGACCAAATGACACAGGCTTCTCAACTTTAAATTTTCATTAATACTATGAGTCAAATGGGAGTAATTTTACTAATTACATCATGTTGTAAGAAAAGAATTCAAAAATAAGATCTGTAATTTTGATTAATATTCCAATTAAATCTCTTGCTACAAATACCAAGATATGCTTTCCTTGGCCTAATAGTATAAGTAATTTAAATTAATTGTCTAAAAATAAAGCCTCCATTTATCTTAATTTGTCAATATAATGTGTTGCTGGATATAAACTGGTTTGAGTTGGATAATTCTTTTTTCCAGGTTTCTTAAAATGAATTATAACATTTTACCCCTTGGGTATTAGAGATTAGAAACTTCATATTAAATACCATTCTTCATTCCACATACCAAAATAAGTCATAATTATTCCCACTGTCTTTAGTATTTCTTCCATTACTCATCAAATTACTTCCCTTTGTCTTTTCATATACCTCTGAAACTATAACGAACCTCAGAGAGCCAAGCCATCCTCTTCTCTTCCCTCTACCATCACTTGAGTCCCAGCTACAATAATTTCTCATCAAGACAGCAGAGGGAGCCTCCCAACTCTGCTGTCTCTCTTCCCTTTGTTCTCCACCATGCAACCAGAACAACTTGTTCAAAACTGTATTCAGCACTCACCCACTTCCAGTCATCCCATCCATCCTCCAACATCCTCCATGCTCCAACAGAAACATCCTAACACTCTCCGATGTCCTACCACTGTGTTTATGGTAAAGCTAAAACTCCTTAACTCAGCCAGCAAGGCTCTACAAAATCTAGCGCCTACAAGATCTCCACCCTCATCTCAGACCACCCTCGCTTTGACCCCCCAGGCTTGGCCTCATCAACCGTCTAAATTCCTGGCACTTCCTATGCTGCATCACTTCTGCTTACAAGTTCCTCTGCCAGAAATGCCCTATCCTCCCTCTTTGCCTGGCTGACTCACCTTTCGAGGTACTTGTTCAGATGCCCTATGTTTTGGATACATCCCCAATAGATTCTATTGGAATTCTTTGCTGATAGATTTGTTTTAATGAAACCCTTACTCCAGCCCCAGTGACTAAAATGATAATTTCTACAAAGTTGATTAAGACAGGTTCCCTGGTGGTGTAGTGGCTAGGCTTCAGTGCTCTCAACGCTGTGGCCAGGGAACCACCAAAAAAAAAAAAGTTGATATGAAACATGACTATATACAAAATACTGTTTTTAGTTCTGTTTTTGGAGGCCTGAGAGGTACCCACTTGGGATAAAAGTAATGCTAGTGTTCACATACAGCATGTTCTCAACTTGTAATGTACCTGAACCTCTTTATTCTATGAAAGAGCAAAAGCATGAATGCAAAGTGAGACCCAGAAGGGGAAATGTCTGCCAGACTCTTGAAAGAAAAGATGTGGATAACCAGCTAGTGTGTGAAGGCTTATCTGAGCCTAGTCTTGTGAAATCTGTCATTAGTCTCTGTCTCAAATAAATGGGTCCCAATTAGGAAATACACCTCTTATTTTTTTATCCCTTGAACTGGGAGTACATCTAAAGAAATAAAGCCCACCATCACCCTAAACCTTGAAAATTCGATGTGCTCATGGATATGAAGAAGGAGAGATGGAGAAGGGAGAGAAGGAAAGAAAGTTTTCTTTCTTCTACTGAATTTGTAGGATGAAGTCCTGAAGCTTTTCCAAGAGCTAAGATTTGAAAAAGGCCCTCTGATGTCTTATCAATGTTTACATATCTTTCTTAGTTAAGGTTGGTGGTAAGAGAGGGTAGTTAGATAAACCTCCTATCACTGTTTTCGTGTCTCCTAAATGAGTGGGAAAAGGTCTGGGAATGTAGGTCAATAGACTCTACATTTTTCCTCAGTAATTTTATAAAGACTGATTAAAGGGAATTCCCTGATGGTGTAGTGGCTTAAGGCTTCAGCGCAGGCGCTGTCAGCGCTGCGGCCTGGGTTCGATTCCCAGTCAGGGAGCTACCCACATACCAAAAAGCAAAAAATAAAACAAAAAAAAACAAAGACTGATTAAAGTGTCTAGAGAGTAAATTGACTTGTATGTTTGTTGAGTGCTTCTGAGCACTGCTTTAGAATCATGTCTGAAAGGTATATATCAACTAATGAACTCAGTGGTGAAATATTCACATTCATTTGTTGGAGTTGTGCAGAACTATGATGATTTATTTCCTCTTTGAAAGCATAATGATAAGTAGTATCTGAAAAAGACATCATTGAAACTAGGTTTATCTGAATCTAGAAACACATTTTATTTTAACTTTAGTATAAAATGAGTATCTGTCAGGATTGGAGGATGCACAATAAATGTTACTACATTACATTAATAACACAAAGCTTACTAATGGAAATCTAGTGGAAATTTACTGTTTTTATTTTTTTAATTTTCAGGCTTCGATGATTTATCAAATAAACCTTTGTGCTTGTTTCACGTTAGCAAAATGTTTATTTTAAACTAGATTTGGAGCAGACTCACAAGTAGAATTAAAAGTCTTCGACATCAATTTGATAACTAATAACCTGATAACTAAAATCAGCAACTCTTGGACTAAAAATGTCAAATAGCTAATGAAAATAAAAGCATTCATTTGTAACACATGAAACCACATACACATGTAGGCCTTTAACATGAGCTACAGCTCAGCTTGTAATCACTTACCATTTTTTAAATCCTCCATAGAAATAGCATGAAACTGAAAATGAAATGTTTTCAATCATATGAAGGAAAGATCAATTAAAATGTGGTTGTTATCATCATCTATGATGATGACAGTAATTCCAAAGACATTTCTTGGGATGACTTTGAGGTACAGAGAAGTTAAAATTTTTTCTAATATCAACAAGTTAATCATTTCTATTAAACCATGATTAGCCATTTTACCTACATTTCAGTCTACCGAAAGATATACTATAACACACCGTCACTTTACTGTTTAAATCTTGAAAGGCCTCAGTAAAAGACAGGAGATCTTACATGTCATGTGGAATTGCACTATGGCTCAATGAAAGAATGAGATTTCAGATTACTCATATAAGATGTATTTGAGGAAAAGGAAAAAATTAAAACATTATGCTCCATATTTTATTTGGCCATTCAGTAGATTTTTTAAAAATAAAAATGTATATTAATAATAAACTAATAGACAATGTGTACATACACATACATATAACAATCTGAAATCGATTGTCAAAGCATTTGGTTTCTTTAAAAAACTATTATTTTCATTTATTCAATTAAAAGGTAACATGCTAACATCAGTCAGGAAGAGTTTTAGGGGGTTCCCTGATGGTGTAGTGGTGAGGCTTCGGCGCTCTCAACACTACAGCCTGGATTCAATTCCCAGCCAGGGAACTACCAAAAAAAAAAAAAAAAAAAAAACAGTTTGTGTACAGGGAATATAGAAATATATCAATCATAATCCTGAATAGCAGTGTGTCCTAACTATTCAAATCATTTTCTAGTCACTTTATTTCTTCACGTGGTAGATGCCTTAATATCATGTAACCACTGCATATACACATTGTGCTTTAAGCTCACAGAGAACAGAATTCATACCTGTAAACTTTCACACACAAATTCAAAGCACATTCAGAAAAACAGCTTAAAAAATGTGCAACCCCCCAGTATATTTGCACAGGCCAGAAAAGCCTCATAAGATAATGACTAAAAACTCTCTCAGGTCCCAAAAGTGAGGTTCAGATGAGGAAATACCTGCCAGACTTCAACAAATGAGGCTTAGGGTTAGGGTCTGGGAGCAGGGATATAAAGACACATGAAATAACTGAAGGCGTAAGGTAAAAATTACCCAAGATAAATTTAAATTAGGTTAAATATTTTCAAAAGAGGAAATATTAGTTTTCAGAAGAACTAGCTCCAGAGTGGACTTAAAACTGATTCCAGAAGATGATTGCCTGAGTAGCGTACGTGAAACCTCAAGCCGTCCCCTTAAAACCTAAGAGAACAGGAAAAAAACCTGATCCATTTAAGGGTCTAAATTCTGACCAGAGAAATATTAACATATAATATGAAGTATGAACTAAAGATACAAAACACTTCTTACATAAGAGTCTCTTCCCCCAAATGTGGGACTACTCAGGAAGCCTCAGAAACTGCTTTTCCTTTCAGGGAGAGCACATTCTTTTCCAGAATGTTCACCCTCTCAAAACCATAATTTTAAGAGTATTTTATTTAAGTTTTATAATTTTATATTTATACTTTATAAATAAATTACTCATTACTTACTTTCTTTAAGACCATAGACAACTTACTGAAACTCTCCCAGCCTGTCTTTGTTTTATCATGGGGGAAAGTGGAGATCATTATTCATAGTTAGCTCCTACCGCTGTTGGGAAGTTTATAAGCCGTGTACATAAAACTCAGTGACTGGTCCTTAGGAAAAGATCAACAAATGGTAGCTATTATCAATATTCTACAAAATATCTTGGGAGTTTTCCTATTTCCAACAGTTTAAATTCAGTCTCCATGGCAGTTTTGTTTGTGTTATTTAAATCCTTTATTATTTCTATACAACAAAAAAAGAAAGTTCTTCTTTAGAACTTTTTTTTATTCCAATATTGTTCCAATAAAATGCCTTTAGCCATTTTTATACTTAGAGAACACACAAAAGAACCTAAAGAATCATTCAAATGCCAGAGAGTTTAACCCATACATTACCCATACATTGTTAGCAGTGAGGAAAAGCTCTTACTTTTTAAGTGACACTACTTCTAAAACTTGGAATATGTGAAAACAGCTGCAAAGCATAATGGGAATAAATCATGCAGGCAAAACCTGGACAGCCAACACTGATATCAACTGCATTCAATCTTGTTTGACTGGCATGAAAACAGGCAGAACAGCTGATGGGAAGGTTTGCTTTATTGAAATTAAGGACATACTATTCAAAGGACTAAGGTGCTTAATATTATGTGTGTGTGTGTGTGTGTGTACCAGGACAGCTATATTGCAGATTATATGACACAAAGAGAAAGGAGCAATGTGCCTTTTTTAACTCGTTTGCACACTTCCCATCCTAAATGATAAGACTGCGATTTTATTAGAGCTATGATCATTCCACTTGAGAAGACCAGGTCTGTTTACTTTGGCTATTTTCATGCCTTACCTGCAGTGTTTTTATCATCATGGATGCTAACAGTTATTCACATTAAAATAAACACACCTCAAAATCTAAGAAAACAATGCCAAAGGGATTTGGAAGAAAAGAAAAGTACCTACAATACACATGAGCTGAAAAATAGCTGAAGCAGTTCCTACCTAAAGGAATCATGCTAATTACAGGATGTAACCATTCTATTCCTATAACCATACAGGACTATGTATACATTCTATGTATATAGGAGAAGCATTTAGAAATTGTCATTGTAACTAATGAAGAAGACTTTTAGTGATATCCTACAATTATTTTTGACATCAACTGTTTTTATAGGCTTTGGTTTAGTAAGAATTGTCCTAATCCCAACACATACCTGAGAAGTTAGTAGTGGTATGTCTTATAGAATCAATCATGGTCAATGGGGGTTGATGGGCCAAAGCAACATTTTATATTTATTTACACAAGAATTAGATACTCATACCATATCTTCAGTCAGAAAACAATAGCCCTGTAAATGTTCTCTGTGTATCCCCTCATGCTTAATTAAACATCACCCATGACTGAGTTTTGTTGGAAGTCATTCAGCTTGCTAAAGGGACATAGGGATGAGACTTCTTGGCCTGGATCCAAAAGAAAAGTCTGAAAAGTTACAAATGCAAGCAAAAAATGCTTTGGTTATTTTCAAGTTTTAACTTAGTATTTCAGGCCGACATCCACCCCCACCCTCAGCCCGCCAAAATCTGTATACAGCCAAGTCCTAATTAGCATTGCCTGGAGAGGAATACAATTTTAAGGTTTACAAATTTTCCAATCTCTTCAACCTTTCTACTATAGCAATACCCTTTTATTCACATTCACCTGAGCCCAGAGTAACACACTCTAAATTTTGTGCTCTCCAAACAATTAGAAGCAGAGATCATATATTTTTAGCAAAGTTTGTTATTTTTGCTTTATGAGAACAAAAGTCACATCAATTTCAATATAAAAATAGGAGAATAACTGGGAGGTCTTAACTTCTCACTTAAACATTTGAGATATTTCTGAGGCAATATTTTATGAGGTTAAGAAATATTTAGTGAAATTACTGCTTTTTCTTTTCTTCTATTTATTCCCTCCAGTTGCTCTAGTATTTTCTTAAAATGAGACTGTGTACTCAGGATTGCGTTCATTTTTGTTGTCTAAAATGTGGAATTTTGCTATCAACTAAATATAGGTATAGTCATGATCTTACTAAAATTTCTGTTTTGTACTTTAGGCTGTAACTAAATCTACGGTACTTTGCAGCTCCCATATGCAAATGAGGTTTATCTATATTCCATTCTGTCCTGGTCCCCTTTCCTTTCAGGCTACTTGGCCGCAAACCTAGATTCTGGCTTTTCTTCTTTCTTTTTACCCCTAAGTGACAGACTTATCCAAAACTGTCAAATAAATTATTTGAGTTTTTCAAAATAAGTAGGGCTTGTATGAATAACACAAAACCATTCCGCAGAAACTAGCCATTTGTTTCTCATTCAGTTCTATACTGCTTTTACAATACCTTCCCAGAAGCGGGTGAAAAGGATAGGAGATGTGACAACAGTGAACTCAGGGGATTAGTTTACTTTCTTCTTTGTTCATCTTTTATTAGCCCTCCTGATGTTTCCTTGATAGATCTTCGCTATTGTATATCTCTATGTACGTTTAAGAACTGATCTGCGTTTTACAAGCCCATTTTGTGTTCAGAGAATAAGTGAAAAGAAGTTTGTTTTTGTGATGCAATTAGCAACCTTTCATTACAATAAGAATAGCAGTGGAATGTAGTAAGGGTTCAAATTTACATCTCCTTTCACCTTCCCCTCTGTGATCCATTCACTAGGAAAGAACTGAAGGGAGAAGTCTGGAAAAGCATCTTTCCCCCACCCCAGTGAACATCTGATAGTTACTTCCAGCCAAAAGATTTCAATCAAGCCTTTCTGTACATTAATTGAAAGTAATGACAGTATTAATGCCATGTTACCATAATTTCTTGAAACAAGGACCAGCATTGATGGGATCCCTGTCTCCCACGTATAAGAATTGCTGTGATTACATTTGGCCAACCCAGGCAATCAAGGATAATGTCCCCATCTCAAGATCCTGACTTAATTTAGGCACATATGCAAAGTCCCTTTTGCCACAAGAAGTAACATTCACAAGTGCTGAGAATCAGAAGATGGAGCTGATGGGTGTGGGGGCATGATTCAGCCTCACAGGGGAGGGGTTAAAATGCCCCGTAAGAAGTCAAATCATTTTCCCTCAGTTTCTGATTCATTACCTGGTTGGGGGAAGGAAGTTACTAGAAGGAACAAATGAAAATGTTTATGTGACGTTGTTGTTTCGGTTTTGAGTGATTTTTGTTTTTCTTTTTCTTTCGAGGATTTTTTTTAACAAACACCTTCACCTGTACGATGTTATAGGTTATAACAACACACTGAGAACTACACAGTGGTGTTCTAGTAAAGGGTGTGTGGGTGGAAGTAAGGAAGGGGAGTCCTCGGAGCTCCCTGATGGTGTAGCGGCTTAAGGCTTCGGCGCTGGCGCTGTCAGTGCTGCGGCCTGGGTTCGATTCCCAGCCAGGGAGCTACCCACATACCAAAAAGAAAAAAAAAAGAAGGAAGGGGAGTCCTCATGCAGCATTTGCCAGCTTCTATGGTGTAACTAATCCTACCATGGCTGATTTCAAGCTACCCACATGTGAGCTGAGCACAGAGTTAGGAAGAGATAGATAGAACAATCAGCTCTCATGAGCTGGTATAAGCAATGACCAGCACGTCACGGAGACTACAATTAATGTCCACCAGATGATCTTTGTTTAAATAAACAAAGGTAAATTTATACGATATTATAATAGTATCTAAAATACTGTTCAACCATGGACAAAAGAAGGGGCCACATACTAAACCTGACAAACTCAAAGGATGCTGAATAGTGGTGGGCCTTATAAACTCAGAGACCAGAAGTATTGCATAGGATGGTCTGAACATAAAAATTCCTAAAAGCTAATCATGGCAGGTAGTATCATCTCAGGCCTGTAGCTTCTGTAGCTTCCTTAACAAAAGTCAATCTTTACCTTAAGTGAGCCTATTGTCTTTTTGCATAAAGACAACACAGTTTTGAAATGTCTGAGTAATCTTCTTTTCCAGAACTGATGTGGACCAAACAAAGCAGCCATCTCCCCACCTCACTAAAAACTTATTTTCCAGGTTCTTTAGCTCTGATTCACCCTTTTCCTAGCCAAAGTCCTAATCACTTTCTTAATCAATTTTTTTTTTTTTGGCTCCTCACCCCGAGCAACAGACTGTCCCCCATGGATAATTACTCCAAAACTTGACTCATGTCTCCAGCTTGCTGACTACCACCACTACAGGCAAGCACCCCTTCCAGGCCTTTCTAGACTGAGACAGGGGATAATACCTGAAAGACCAGTTAGGCCAGAAGTCAAAAGGCCGCAGGCCCAACCAACTGTCCATCCTAAAACCACCCAGTGACAGGGGCTTTGAGACCTATTTCTTAGATCAATGTTTTTAAAACTACTAATTGAATTAATTTGTCCTCTTAGCAGTGGTTCTCAACCTTCCTAATGCCACGACCCTTTAATATAGTTCCTCATGTTGTGGTGACCCCCATTTGAAAATTATTTTCATTGCTACTTCATAACTGTAATTTTGCTACTGTTATGAATCGTAATGTAAATATCTGACATGTGTTTTCCGATGGTCTTAGGCGACCCCTGTGAAAGGGTCATTTGACCCCCAAAGGGGTCGCAACCCACAGGTTGAGAACCGCTGTCTTATAGGGACCATCAGGATTCAAGTGATACCCTAACAAGGCTTCCTGCCCATCTGGACCAAAGAAGTCAACATGGCGGATCTCAAGACCCCTTCCCCTTTAGATCAGATAGGGTGAGAGCTCCGTGGATCCCCAATAGGTAGGGACAGTGACCATCCTCAGCAGGAAGCAGATACAGAAGATAAGACAACCATTCCCTCAGTTTCCCATAGAGGTTTGTGGGGCTCGTGTCTCTCAAGAGGATGTGAGGAAGGCAGATATAATAGGGGGATCTTGGGACCCCTCCCAAGAGACTTGCCCAGCTGGAATAGTCACCACCTTGGTACCACCCTATCATTAGTAGTCCCCACCCCAAGTTGCGTAACCACAGGAAAATTCCAGGCAAAAAGTTAACGATACAAGGAAGTTAGAGGACACAAAATAGCACACCAGTTTGAGCCAGTTCCTAGTGCCTGCTCAGTGAGAGCTATAATGACCTTCAACTCACCTGAGCCTCATTATACCATCATTCTAATATCATACATATGCCCAGAAGTTCATTAATATTACTATAACAGACTGAACTCTGGGAAAGAACATGCACAGTTAAGAAGATGTTATGTAACAGGCCCCATGTCAATCAAACTTGTCAATCAAGAGACCCCATACCCAGAGGTGTAGCCCCTAAAAACAGAAGAAAATAAAAGCACCAAAGCCTCATTAATCGGGGCTCTTGAGCCATTTTCCGGCTCAAGCCTGCTCCTACCTCTTCAAAGTGCACTTTCTCTTCAATAAACTATCTCTGTTTCATCTCTGTACTTTGGTGTATGTCACATTCATTTCTTTGCTTGAGATACCAAGAACCGGGACATCACATCAACAAGGACACCCCATTTTCCAGTAACATATTCTTCAAGGCATACCGGTGGGTACCAGAGCACCAGAGCACCATACCATGGAACCCCTCATTATAATTTTGTTCCTCATACCATCTCTAAGCGCTGTAAATGTTATTTTAATTTTCTTTTCTCCTCTTTATTTCCTTCCTTGTTCCATTTTCTGTATTTTAATAAGTATATTTTTTTATTGTTAGACTTATTGGGATTGTAAATGTTCATTATTAACTGTCCCACACCCACCAATGTAAAAAAGTATGTCTTTCCATTTTGCTTTTTATTGAATCCTAGAGATTGCCTCATTTTACTTTCTTCTGCCTTTTTATTCTACCACCAGAGGACTTTATATAGCTTTCCTTACATTCTCTCCTTTAATTATGAATGCATTTATTTTTTTAAAAATGCAAAACTACCATTCTCCAGACTATTTTCTCATTCCTTTGAGATTGTGCTTTCCTGAAATTGTCATCAATTTGGCTCAAATAAATTCATAAAAATTTTCTACAGGTTTGGACGTTTCTTACATCAACACAATCTTTTAAAAGAATGTGATAGAAATATAAGAGGGTTGTCTGGAAAAAATCCAGCCATAAATGCCTCTATTTTTCATATTACATGCCTGGATACTTTCTGGACAGCCCTCTCATTAATATAATATGAAAAGAATTTCAAGGTGGATATTATTAAATAAGAAAAAATTAAATTCTCTGATCCTCATGTCTATAAAATTGATATATAATGCACATTATACAGGGTCTGGCAGAAGCAACACCCAGACTTGAGTTATGATTTTATTACAAAATTACAACCATACATACTCATAATTTTGTAATAAAAGATTTGGTATAGATTACCAGCTCATCAAGAAGTGGCATCATTTGTGTAACCATAAGCATGTATGGCTATGATTTTGTAATAAAACCCTAACTCAAATCCAGGTGTTACTTCTGCCAGACCCTGTATAAACATAAAAAGTGGCTAACTTTAAATGAAAACAATAAAATGCCATGTGTAGAGAGCATCATGTGTATTATCTCATTGAATATTTACAATTTCTTGAAAAGGTAGATATATTATTATCACTCTAGGAATGAGGAAACAGCATCAACTAATGAGTTGTTGAGTCAACATTTAAGACAATCAGATTTCAAAGCCAAAGCTCTTAATAAATGTTCTTCCTATATGTGCTTTTGGCTACAAATGCACAGGAGAAAAAAATTTGTAATATATTTATCAGTTGTTTACATTGGTATGAGAAGAGGAGAGAGATTACAGATAGGTTCATTTACTAAGTCAACATTTCTATAATGTTTGAACATTTACCACATTGTTATTTATTTAATCAGAAAAGAAGTTGCCAAACAGGAAGAACAAAGACATTTACTTGTTACTGTAATCAGTGAGATAAAAACCAGGACCCAAATCCACACATGCTCAAGTTCCTTATATAAAATGGCATAGAACAATGCATACAATTGGCTTCCCACACTTATGCACTCCCCACAGCGGATGGAAAATACTGTTTTTGATCCATGGTTAGTGGAATCCATGGAAACCTGGAGCTATGGAGAGCAAACTGTATACTTATTGAAAAAAATCTGTGTACAAGTGAACCCACGCAGTTCAAACCCATGTTGTTCAAGAATCAACTATATATGTGCATATTTTATTCCATAAAGTAAGTGAAGATGAAGGTCATTGTTAATTTTGACAAGATCAGTTTAGTGGCATGATGAAGTCTAAAAGCATATGTTCCTTTATCTGCAATTGCCTTTGAAAAAAATCAGGTGGAAGTGAGATGGTGGGTATATGGGAGTTCATTCCATAATTCTCTTTTTGCTTATGGGTCGATTTTTCTATAATAAAAAAATGATTGCATTCAAGAGAAAATGAGAGGAGAAAAACTACAGACAGATCATCAAAAATATATAAGCAACTGTTTCAAAAAGTTTATTTTAAAGAAAAGAAGAGAAATAAAATGCTATCTGGAGAGTATCTGAATTCCAGAGACTTTTTTTTTTAAGATTGGAGAAATCATAACATTTGCAAATGATCTGGGAAGGGGGGGATTAATGGTACAAAAGAGTTTGGGGGCCAAGTGCTGGAGGGATATGTTTAAGTGGGTAAAGGAAGGAGAGAAGTATGAAGGCAGAATGGCAGGAAATAAAGAAACAGAAAGGTCTAGGCCAAGAGAACAGAACCTTAAATCCTCCTGAGAGAGGATTTTACTCAGCAGATTATTGGGAACCTTCAAAGGATTATAAGCAGGAGAGTAGCATGTTGGGTTTGTGCTTTAGATAACCATGGTTACCTAAGAAGGAGTTTAATTTAGAATGTGAATTGACACCTATTGTTCAATATTTGGTATTTCTTAATAGCACACCAAAACCTGAAGTATTCAAGTGAATTTTTTTGGATGGTATTTTACATCTTTTTGGAAATTCTTTAAGTGTTGACAAATAAATTTTGTCACACAAAAGTATATCAACAGTCATTCTGTCACTACATAATGGTCAATATTAGAAAGTATAATCATTTTTCTTTGCAATTTAATATAGGAAAATTGTATTTCATTGCTGTTTTAAGTTGCATTTAACTTCTAATGAGACTAAACATTTCCATATGTACATTTGTTTTGTGTTCACTGCACTGTTAGTAAACTTTATTGGGGCTGAAGGTGAAGTTGTTTTACAATGTGTTTTAATAACTCAAGTCTTCTCAAGTGAAACAAGGAACATTGTTTCTTGACAGCCCAGAACTTTCTTTTCAAAAGAACCGCACGTTTTTATATTATGTACAATATTTGGTTTTAACTCTCTGGACAGAGTATAAAGATCTCAAAACACAGTAACCTTTAAAAAAAACTACTTCCTCCCTTGCAGAGCCCATGGGGAGACTGTTCCTTGCTGTCCCATTATAAATGACGTCAATACACACCTTCTGTTGATAGGTTGTAGAAAGCTTTTTGTGTCTTCCTAATGTAAACATCACTTGTAAGCTTTAATTAATGAATTAATTAATTTTATTTTTTGAGGAAAAGGAATATATAGACATTGACACAGTATTAAGAAGGAGGGAAAGAAAAAATATTTGCAATTTAGGGGTAAAGCTTTGATGTAATCCTCAAAAATACTGCAATCACTGGTTCCTATTAAATAGCTATCTAAATGTCTCCCAAGCATTGGGAATGAGAGGGAAGTATAATATAATATTTGTTGCTGTAATCCAGGGATGAGTAAACTTTTTCCATAAAGGGCCAGATAGTAAATATAATAAGCTAAACAGGACACAGTTTCTGTTCCAACTATTCAATTCTGCTGTCATATTGACAAAGCAGTCATAAACACTACTTAAAAGTAATGCTGTATTCAGATAAATTAAGCATGATTATATTCTGATAAAATTATAGTAATGGACACTAAAATTTAAATTTTATATCATTTCCATGTATCACTAAATACTATTCTTTTTTTTTTCAATTATTTAAAAATATAAAAACCATTCTTTGTTCATGGATTGTACAAATATAGGCATCAGGCCAGATTTTCACCCGTAGTCTCAAGTTGGCCTACCTTTGCTGTAACATATTGTTGGGGGTTTTTAAAAGACTCAGCATTTCTGTAGGACTCTGAAGATAAACAGCCTTTCTGTTCCCCAAATGAAGATAGTATTATAAATTGCTATCTCATCTATAAAACAAGGCCATTAGACTATATTATACCTAACCATCTTTCCAGCTATGAGTTTTTATCAAGTCTATTGATTCACATCATGAAACATTTAACCTAGTCTATATTCTTGGAATTTATGGATCCTGGGTAGATAGAACATTACTAAACCATGTTTGTCTTTGGTCACCATTGATTCTAACTCCAGAATCTAAACAAGTATTTAAAACATAGTAGAAATTTAATAAATGTGTTGAATCAATAAAAACATATAAATTCTCTCACTTTATAAAACAAAGCATAAAAAGCAACTTAAGTAAGTTAATTTATTCACTTAGCAAATATTTTCTAAACAACTATGTGTCAGGCATGGAAACTGGACAGACATAGCCTTAAGAAATCAGGTAATTCACGTTTGAGCTTGTTAGACAATGCTTCAATCTGATGTTGAAAAGTCATGTGATCATCCTTTGCTTGCTTGCATGTTTCAGATGTTTTATTTTTTATCAAAATAGCACAGTAATCTGATATCCAGAATCATTCATTTTAAAAATGCATTAACTGTTCCTTAACAGAAGAATTCACATTTTTCTTTTCTTAAAATACTATTTCTATTTATCTTCCCCATATTCTAATTTAATATATTTTTATGTTTAACTGTTTTTTAGTTAGTATTTCTACTATATGAATGAGAAAATAGAGTGGTGAACAGCTGAATTGAGGAAAAAATGCAACATCAAGTATGATCACACATACTGTAGTAAATAACCTCTGAACCACACAGTCTTTAGTCTACAGGATTATAGTTTCAGATGCTTTCCTCAAAACAATTATTATGAAGAGATATTTGCATTCCCTTGTTCACTGCAGCATTATATACAATAGCCAACATGGCAAAGGCAACCTAAATGTCATTTGACAGGAGAATTAATAAAGAAAATGCATTATATACATGCAATGAACTATTTCCAGCTTTAAAAAGAAAGGAAAATCTTCCATATGTGACAATATAGGAGAACTCTGAGGACATTATGCTAATTGAAATAAGTCAGTCACAGAAGGACAAATACTGCATGATTTTACTCAGATACAAGGTTTCTAAAATAGTCAAATAGTCTTTGCTCATGGAAGCAAAGAATTAGAATTATGATTGCCAAGTGCTGGAGAGAGGGGAAATGAGGAGTTGCTAATCAACAAGTATAAAGTTTCAATTATACAAGATGAATAAGTTCTAGAGATCTGCTGTACAAGTGGTGCCTGTAGATCATAATACTGTATTGTACACTTAAAAATCTACTAAGAGGGAGTTCCCTGGTAGTGTAGTGGCTAAGGCTTCGGTACTGTGAACGCTGCGGCCTGGATTCGATTCCCAGCCAGGGAACTACCCACATTAAAAAAAAAAAAATCTATTAAGAGGGTAAATCTCATGTTAAATATACTTGCCACAATAAAATTTTTAAAAATTCGTCATGACAAGTATTCACTGTGTTTTACCCAGGGTAGGGTTGGGCAAGGTGCTTAACCTCAGTATGTTTAATTTCCTTTTCTATAAAATAGAGATAATAAAATTTCCACATCATAGGACATATGTTAGAGTTAAACATGAGAGTGAAAATACTCAAATAATGCCTGACTCAGAGTAACCACCTGATAGTTATTATTATTTTTATCTGCTTTAAATTATTTTATTGACATGATAGCAATATACAATTTTATATATATATATATATATATATATATATATATATATACACACACACACACACACATATACATATACATAGTTTTCTATATATTCATGGCATTTCTGTTTTTCCTTTTGTGACTTGACTGTTCCTTTGCCTATCTTCTTATTGAAGTGTTCATCTTGGTTCTCATTGATTCATATTTTAAGGATAATAATCATCCTATATATGACATACATTTAGCAAATTCTTTCAGTTTTTCAGTTGTCTTAACTTAGCATTTTTTATTATGAATAGATTTTTTTCAATTTTTTATTATGAAAATTCACCAACACACAGAAAAGTTGAAAGAACAGAACACAAATTTACCAAACAACTATTCATCTATATTTTAACAACTCATCATATTTTCTTTATCTCTATAATTTTTGGCTGAAACATTTCAAAATACGTTGCAGACATCATATCACTACACATCAACGTGAGTTAGCATGCGTCTCTCCTAAGAACTTAGGCATTCCCATATATGTCCACAGGCACCATCATCACCTCAAATACCATCTGTACTCTGGTGCAGAGAAGTTTTTAGTTGTCTCATTAATACTTTACAAATAAACAAATAAACCTGTTAAGTCTTCAAAATCAAAGGAGAACTTCCAAGTGACTAAGTTTTTCATTGCTATAAAATTCCTAGTGAGTCTCTAAGAATCTGTACAAACTGTCAGTAAAAATCAGATTTTGCTTTTGCCCACAGCAATCTTCACACCGCAGCTGCAGTGAAGCAGAGTAGAACCTAAGCATTCTTCCTAGCCTGTGAGAAGCTCAGGTCACCCTTGATCCCCCGCTGTGTCTCTCTATTCTAAATATTCCTCATAAAGTAATTCAAAGGAGAATGACAGCCAAACAGAGGACACCTGGGAACAACTGCCTGAGATGCAGTTGTGGAAGTTGTTAGCCTCACATAAACATGAGTAAACAAACCAAGTAACAGCTTGAAATATTTAGTTTAGCCCTCAGTGAATCTACCGGATGTGTAAGTCATTTGTTTTGTCTTGTAATTACGTCCTATCTCCTAGGCACACACACTTAACCTGCTTCAAACATTCTCCAGCAAAACAGGCCTTTTTTCCGTATATCTTGGTGCAGTCAATAAAAGAAGGCATGGCATTCCTAGAACTTTTGTTCAACCACATATGTAATAAACACAAACTTGTGTTTTTTTTCCAACTACTTATCTCCATTCAATATTCCACAAGAAGGGAAGAATTTTGTCATTGAAATCTAAACCAAAGGATGCAAAGTAGAGGTTATAAAACATTTGCTCATTTGAACTCTCTTACTAATGGGACTATTAACAATCGGAAAGAATTCAAACATAGTATTTTACTTTTAAACATGACTTAGCAAAGGCTGGAAGGCATTAAAGACTGCAGAGCTCAGCACCTGTTTGGTGACATTAATGAAAAGCAGAAGCATCTCCCTTTACCTATGACTGCAAACAATTTTAAACTATTACCAGAATGGGCCTGAAACCCATTATGAAAAGTGTGGTTTTTGTGCCCTGGAATTTATGTCATCAGCAACTCCTTGGAACAAGGCACTTTGGCTGTATCAGCAGAGAGGAAAGCAGGCATCCACAGTGACCTTGAATCCACCTACGCACTTACGAGAGCCCAATCCAGCCTGCCCCACGTACTGAGAAAACAAGGCGTAAGTGGGTGTTTCTTCCTACATTCAGCCATACTCCTTCCTTGCGTTTAAGACTCAAGTTCTATTCCAACATACAAATATATGTCTCCACATCTTACTGATTCATAAATAATAATACTAATAAAGAGTATTAGCTAGTATTTCTGGTTATTTTGATTTTATGGGATCCCTTTGCGTAAACTGTCTGAATCCATGACATCTAATAGACATGCAACAGAATTCTGTTAAATCAACTTTCTCATTTTTTGGTATTTCATGGTGACCCTTCAAGAAAACGTGGATAAGTAATGAAAGTGGGGCTTACAGATATTTTATGGCTTTCTCGGGGTCATACAGGAAATTGATGTTAGGTCTATCTCAGTAGGTAAGTCACAGAATTGAGACTTACAAAAATGCTCTGTTAATGTGGTGCTTGTGCCACCATGACTCATTAGGTTCTTATTAATACTTTTCATAAATGGCAATGCTCTAGGTATTTTTTCCCTGGGCAACATCCACCTCTAGGGTGGGCAATCTGCAAGACAGAGGCTGAAGGAATCGTAGGAACTGAAATCCTGTTTGCTATGGTTGAGTCAAAGCCCCACTCAATGGAGAAGGCAGATGTCAACACCCATCACTCTGGGAAGGGGGAGGAGAACCTGGGTGTTCCAGAGAGCAGGGGATTGAGGAAGTGGAGGTCACACTGCTGAGTTTCAAAGTGACATCACTGTGCTCCAACACACTGCATTTCTGGTAGACAACTAACTAAAGTCTGAGCTCTAGAAATATAATTATTAGATGCAGTCAAAGTACTAAGATTGCTAAGGACCTGAGGAATCATGAAAAACGTAATATTCAATTCAATGAGAGATGCTTTGTCCCCCTAGCTTCTGCACCAGGTAAAACTGCCTCTATTTAAACAAAAGAAAAATAAGGCTCTGTTTTTTTCCTTCCTCTGATTGTCAAAATTTGCTGTTCCACCAAGAAACGGGATTAACGGATCATGCTACGAAGAATTAGAGAAACTGGATGTCTTGCAAGATGGCATTCATACTGACAGTGTCGTTCATCAAGCCACTGCTGTCTCACCTTGAATGTAATGTAAAATACAGGAGGGCTGCCATTAAGAGTAACAGCCGGCATGTCCCTCAGTAGACCCCGCACTGAGGGCTCTGCCGACATGCTAATTTATCTCTCGCTCTCTTCTTATTAGACTTTATCCCTACTTACAGAGACAAAATTAAGAGGACACCAGTTAACAGGTGGTAGAGCTAAATGTTCCATCAGTCTTCTGTTACCAGGGTATAAGGCTTTTCATTACTGTATTATACTGTCTTTATGGAAATAAATTGGGATATCTAAAAATTAAAATAAATGAAAAGAGAGGGGCAAATAGTAAAGAAATGCATGAGGAGATATTATCTACATTCTTTTAAAAAGGCAAATTCCATTCCCATGTGAAATATGCAGATGATGTTTCCTGCCCTACACACAAGATGTCACTGTAAATGACATCAATAAAACATTTTCTACGCTACATGCATGTATGCCCTAGCCGTTGAGTGAATGTGGTATCCAACTGGGATGGCTGCCATAGATGACTTAGAGGAGCTGAAGACTTTTTAGTACCCTCCCCTGACATGATTTCCGCTGGAAATAAATATCTGACTTCTCACTGCAAAGTGCAATTTTTAATGCTAAATGATTTAGTAGCAAGAATCAAAATATGGAATGCACCAAGAAGGAATAGAAAATTTCAGGCATCAGCCTTTTTGGGAAAAATCGTAATATACATTACTATACACATTCCAAAGCTGAAGAGTGCTGCTTTTTAAAGAGTATTTATGGGGCATGGAAGTCTTCCTTGACAAGGATAATTTGATTTGATGGCAGAGAGAGTGAGAAGGCCTTACTGCCAGCAAAAGCAAAGGCAAATTTGTTTCTATACTCTAGTTTGACCACTACCGTTGGTAACTAGGTACTTGCAGATCGATAGTTTTAGCCCATTTGATCAAATAGAAAAGTTTTGGAAATAAAACCATTGACAGGTGGCTAAATTTATTTGGATTATTCTAAAACATGAAATGTTAATATCTTTTTGAGTTGAGCTTCTTGAAAGTACCTGATGACAAGATAACTATAGGTAGCCTTAATAAGTGTTTTAGATAGTTGAAGGTATAAAGTTATTTGTTGTGCTGTTTTTTAAAAGTTAATGTTTGCTGATTATTTGGGAACAATAGCCAAGTCTATTTCAAAATGCTTTACTCAATTACACTTACTGGATAAGCCTTTTAAAAGAGAAACTATAGATCT
Organism: Lyroderma lyra; assembly: GCA_004026885.1. Classification (NCBI taxonomy): domain Eukaryota; kingdom Metazoa; phylum Chordata; class Mammalia; order Chiroptera; family Megadermatidae; genus Lyroderma; species Lyroderma lyra. The sequence continues at coordinate 68,773 of PVJL010004968.1, forward strand.
ATATGATTACATTAAACATTAAACATGAAAACATTAAAAAGGTATTAAGGACATCAGTATAAAAACACTTTGAAAGCTAGATCTTTGTTTGATATGTAACTTTGACATTCCCCAGGGTGAGATGTTACCTGGGAAAATTAATTTTAAAAACTTCCCTTCTAGGGGGTTTCCTGGTGGTGTAATGGCTAGGCTTCTGTGCTCTCAACGACATGGCCTGGGTTCCATTCCCAGTCAGGGAACCACACCCTGACAAAAAAAAACCTTCCCTTCTGCATAAAGATCTTGGTTATGCCTTCTCCCTGTTTCCTAAAATAAGAGAAATAATATTGACTCCTTTTCTTACTGTATCTCTAGAGATTTTCATTAGTCCTAAATACTGATAAGTACTGTATAATTTAAAATTTCTCGCAGTTATAAATTAACTTTTCATGTGTAAATTCCATAGAAGTAAATGGCTGGGAAGAGAGTTGGTCAAAGAAGGCGGCCTATAGTTAAGTCTGAGTTTGCCCCTGTCTCATTCTCGCGTTCTCTCTCTCTCTCTCTCACACACACACATTCACACACACATTTACATACACACACACACACACACACACACACACACACACACTAAGCACTAAGCACTCTTGACTTGTCCGCTATCACTATATACCCAACATATTCTGATAAGATCAGGGTAAACGTTTTTCTTTTAATATAAATGAAACTAATGCCAACTACACTAAAAAGTACTCACATTTATCTTAGAATATGCTAGGACAAAGAAAAGTAGAAACAGTTTTGCAGTTGAGCAATACATGTGATGGCAAAGCCAATCTGGTAGACGCTTCTTCCATGATTCAGGCTTAATTCATAACTTTATTTTTATGTACAAATGAAAACTTGTGAGAAGTTGAATGCTGGTCTTTTATTGAATACCAATTTTAAGTAGCTGGCACCCATTAACTGTCCTTTCCTAATTCCTTTACTCAAAAACTATATTCCTTCACAAAGGAACTCCCTTAATTGGGGGACGGGGGATCTTTTCTAAGCTTGTTTCTTTCCTTTCCCAAGTATTTGTTTCTCTCTTTAGAAATGAAAATGGAATATTACCCTAATTGGGAATAACACAAATTTATAGCAGAATACTTACTTTACAAATTACTCTGTGCAATCATTTAAAAATAAATCTAAAAACTAGGCACAATTTTTAAGTCTATTTATTCACTACAGGACAAAAGTTAGCCAGACTAGGACTCTTATGCCTGACATTACTCCAAAGTACAAACAACAAGTAGAAAAAGTTAATCATCAAATGTGTAGAGTGACATTTTCATTAGAAGATGAGGGCAACATGAATATCAGAAGAATAGAGGGAAAAAAATTTTGTGTGTGTGGTGGGGGGCAGTTCCCCAGCTGGGAAGCAAAGGAAAATATTTTTAAAGCAAGCAAAGAATACTCCAAAATGTTAATAGCAGCTGTCTCTAAGTGTGTAGGGTTATGAGTCGTTTTTTAAATTTTCTTCTTTCTTGCACTTCTACACTCTATGAGCCTTAAGTTTGAGGTGGGTCCAGAAAGACCTATGGTTTAAAACCCCCAAATCAAAAAGAAGGAGGTCAGATGTTATGATTGAAGACAGAAGAGCCAAACTAGTAGGATAAATCACTATCATACATTCTATATTTGCCTTGGTCAGGCAAACTTCATGGAGAATAATACAGACAGTTTTGCCAACTTGATAAAATAATAATTGAATTAAAAATACTTTCTTGTGTTTAAACCCTGAGATCTCAAAGGAAATAAAAATAACACGTAAGGGCTTTTTCAATACTTTTTCTTTAGGTTGTTATCTGAAAACCTGGAGTCGGTTTTAAACCAAAGTAATTGATTTCTTCACACCAAGGTGTTTTAGTTGCTCAGAGTTTACAAAACTCCCTGAAATGGGTCCTATTGTGTAAAGCACATAGACAGAAGTTTTATACATTTGCATAAATTAAACCTACTGGTCATTAATCCAGAGGTGACCTTTGTCAGCGGGCGGATGTTTTCTGATTCTCTGAATACAAAGGGAATACACAGTATATTTGAACAGCTCCCTCCGTCTGGCATTTTGTGATCCACCGGACACGTCTTCGGGACACAATGAGTCAGCCCTGGGCTGTATTCTGTGTTCTGTGTGGACAATGACAGAGTACTCTTGTGGGATTTAACTCTTACTTTTGTTTGTCTGGAGGCTGTGCAAAGTAAATGCTTTCACAAAATAAGAATAATAACTTCCCAACTACATTACAATATAAACATTTTCTCCTACTTAATTTAGTTGAGTCATAAAAATGCTTTTGTAGGGGTTCCCTGGTGGCGCAGTGGCTAGGCTTCGGTGCTCTCACTGCCACAGCCTGGATTTGAATCCAAGTCAGGGAACAATAACAAAAAAATGCTTTTGTAGCATGGGTGATTGGAATATAAAAGCATATACAAGGAAGATGAAATTTATTCTGCCAGTTTTGGGGGGATTTTTGGTTCCCTGAGTGGGGATTGAGCACAGGCCGCAGCAGCGAGAGCGCCGAAGCCCAGCCGCTACACCACCAGGGAATCCCCCTGGAATTTATTCTGAAAAATGTCATTTCCCAGTGTAGTAAAGGCCCTCAAAAGTTAACTGTTTATTGCAGAAATGATAAATTACATTGTTTTTCTTTAACTTTTTTTTTTGCCTTACTAAACATAAATTAGTTCCTTCACGTGCATACACAACTTTCTTCATATTTAGTTACTTGGAATTAGGCTTTTGGGACTTACAACGGTTAACATTTATCATCTTGCAGCATTATTCATAACCGAAAGTCAAAGGGTTTCCTGCAGCGACATCAAGGTGTTCAAATTCCCCTTCTCTGCACTCTGGAGTTCTTATAGTGAGGCTTGGGTGCTCGAGTCGGATTGAAAGGTAAATTCAGAACAGCAGATGGCAGAGCTCCTGCAGAGACTGTCTCAGCATTCATTCAAGTATGCTCAATGATTTATTGAGTGCCTACTACATATCAGGCACTGTTCCAGGGTCTGCTAGTACAATGAGGGGCACAAGACAAGACCTCCACTTTCAAAGAGTTTATATTCTAGTGCGGAGAGACCCACCACACAAATACATTAAAAAGCCTAAGATTGCATTAAATGTTTCAAAGATAAGGAAACAGAACAATATGAGAGAACTAAAGAGACAGTGTGGCTGAGACCAGAAGGAAAAGCTATTGTAGAGAAAGAAAATCTTTCCCTCAACCCTCTTAGGGCCACTGGATAGGTCAGAAAATTAAACTGACAGAATAACAGGAGAAAAGCATACAAATTTATTTAAGGTAAGTTTTACCTAACACAGGAGCCTTTTGAAGGAAATGAAGATCCAAAGAAAGAGTTAGTTAGACCTGAGTACTTTCATGCTAGGTTGGATGAAGAGGGCACAGTTTTGCAGAAATATGATAGGTTAGAAAACATGAGATAAGTTAAGCAAACTGAGGAAACTTAGCAAGGCCTGTTTGTTAGGATTCTTCTTGGTGTCCTTTTGTTGTAGGAGATAAGGATGCTCCTTTCCTTTAGGTAGAGAGAGGGTACATCTCACATGAGGGTATTATGACCTGTTTCGTGGGAGATAGGAGGAAGATCATCATGACATTACTGCTTCTGCCGTTTTCTCAAACTTCGTCAGCTTAAAATATTCAACTTGCCCAGGTGCCATATTTTGGCATTACATATTCTTATCCCCACTACTATCCATGTGAAGATCTGAAGAAGAGAATTACAAAGAGAGGGAATAGCAGGTGCAAAGATCCTAGGGCAAGAAAATGTGTGGGTTTCATAAGCAGTGGACACAGCAAGGGAAGAGGGGGTGTAGGAGGTAAGGACAGATGTAGGGCATACTACAAAGAACTTGGAAGGATTTTCTTCTTGGTGGGAAATCTATCCAAAATGCCTCTCTCTCACCTTTAATGAATAACTTTGCTTCTGAGACTCAAAGTAATCATTGTTCAAGAAGGACATCTTTTTATAAGCATATTTCAGGCTGTTCCTTTAGCCTCACTCATCACCAAGAAGCCCCAGCAGCCACTTGGAGTTTTAATCTGTGCTTCAAGCTATTTTTATTTTCTGAAATTACTTCTAAACTATTTATTATGCAAATATTAGACAAAAACGAAAGAAGAAAGAATAGTATAACAAGCCCCATGTTTCAACAATGGTCAATAAATTATTTTAATTGCACAAGCAATCTGTGCTTTCTGTAGACAATACAAAATAACTCAAAGAAGAAAAGGAACTTATAATTCCACTATATAGAGATAGCCACCAATAACCATAGCATAATGCTACATCTCCTTCCAGGTTTTTTAATGTGTGTCTGTGTGTGCTTATTTACGTAGGGTGCACTTTTTCTCATGTTTGTTTCTTGTTTTTGTTGTCCAAGTGAGTTCATGTGGTACATGCTCTTTTGGAAGCTTAGGCAACCTTCAAGCCATTTCTTCTCTCCTCTCCCCCTTCCCATGGAATTCTCTGTTTCACCAGAATTTATTTTTGACATTCCTTATGTTTACCCATCCTTTGTACATGTCCAGCATAGCAGAACCATGTCGTGTTAAGAAATAGCTTCTGTATTGATAAAACATCTACATAGTTGGAAAATGAAGGTTAGCGCAGTGGTTAGGAATGTGAGCTCTAAGTGAGACAAGTGAATGATTAACCTCTCTTGTGGCTCAATTTTACTGCTAGTAAAATGGAGAAAAAATAATTTCTACCTTCTAGTGTTGTTGTGGATAATGCAGAACAATGTATATATTCATGGTGCTTGTTACGATTAAAAAACAAAATTCAACCTAGTAAATTTGAAGATCTAATTGGCTTTTTTAAAGCAATTCATGAATCTGGTAGTTTCCCACCTAACAACTGGAAGGGCTCCCCAAAGGGCTGTACAAAATGGAAGGGTTTTCTAGGGAGAACGGTGGGGCAAGGTCTACTAACAAAAGATAAGAGAAGATGGTTTTAGGACCAGAACATCTTATTCTGAGGGAAAGGAATTGCAAGGATTTTTATCATGCAAATTGCCCCTTCTTTCTATAGGGGATGAGAGGGCCCAGGTATCAGATTACTTAATTCGTATCGCTCAGAAAATTCCAGACTGGTTGATTAAGTTTATGTTTCTGGGAGAGGTTGAAGCATCAATGAGGTTAGGTATTAAATTTAAGTTTAGTATCATGGGTTTTAGCATAAATGACACCATTTGGGGCCTATGATCTTCTCTTTCACATCCATACCGTGAGTTTAGTAATTGGTTGCTATTTTTATTATTAAAGTATTTGTTACTGGTGAACTCAACTTTACTGCCAAATGATAAAATATCAAGGATATTGATTTAATTTCCCAAAAAGCTGTATGCAGCACTTGTGGAAAGTCCCTGTCTTATAACTATATAACTTAGAAAGTCCATTTGCTTGTTAAGTTGTTAGTTGAAGTGAAACCATCATGTCCTACTGAAATTCCTATATATCAATCTGTGTATCATATACAGTATAGTCTTGGTCTGTTCAAGAAAGGCTGGTTTGTGTTTGATCAACTTTGACCCCCCAGGTTGAGGGAAGAAAAAAAAAACCACTGGTGTGGGAATAAAAACCTTAACACCTTTCATTAATCAACAGTGGGCATATGAAAGCAGGAAAAATCTTGCTAATACAGACCTTCGTGACAGTTTAAGAGATAGTTTATCTGGGCTACACCTAGCAGTTATCTGTGCTTCATTCCTGATCTGTAGGGAGCATTGAAAAATCATTAAAAGTAAAGGAATATGGTCTCCTTCATAATTCTGCCTTGAAATTTTCCTTCCATCCTATTTTGCTGATAAAAATCCTCCTGAATTAGATGGGGGGGAGAAAAGTCTTTTAAAAAATCAGAAATAGAGCAGAGATTTAGCAAAATGCAAAGTGAAAAGGTTGATCACCTTTGTCAATTTTATTTTTAAGGTGAGAGTTTAAGGAAAAAGACCCTCCACTGTCCTCTACTATACTCAGGAAGAAACATTGATATGTTAACTACCCTCCTTGCCTCTCACGCTGAGGTGTGATTAGAGGACTAGCAAAGCGTTTTCAAAATTTAAAGTCATTTCCATAGGATAGTAATTCCAACTCTCTGACTTTCTTAAACGCATTTAATTTGGCATGACTTTAATATTATTTTTTACCAGGAGCAATCCTGTTGTGTGGTAATTAAATTTGCAAAACAGATTTTCCTAAAAGTAAACAAAGGCTCCACTGAAATTCCTTAATACTCAAGCTCTCCCTTTTTAGCTTACCCTTTGTCTTACTCCCTCCACTTTGCTCTTTACATCTTCCCATTTTTCCCTTTCGCTTTCCACTTTATTCTTTTCAAGTGACTAGATTACCATGCACATTTTTCCTACACACACACACACACACACACACACACACAACCATTCACCCAACTGCATCTGCTACTGATTGGCTTCTTCCAAAGGACAAAGGGTCAGTTGGAGGAGCCACCTTCAGTTTGTCTTTAGAGATCTGCCAGACTAGCTGAAATGGGTAGAAGTAACTGTCATTACAACTCTGCAGACGATTAAGTAATTGGATCCATATGTGCCGGCTTACAGGCTTTTAAAAAGAAATTAACTTCAATGTGGAATTCTGATTTCAGTAAGAAAGGACACACCTACAATTATTTGTCTAGTTTACTTCCTGGCAAGTTAGTATACCAGCCTTTTATAGAGACTTGTGCTTGTGTTATAGAGTGATTGGATGTTTTAAAGCTATTCATAAGAAAGTAGTAGCCAAACCTAAAAAAATAAATTTCTAAAAGTACATATGTCTATATTCTATAAAACTATATAACCATTATATTTCTGAAAAATAACATTTAACTGGGAGTTCAGCAGAGTCAGAAATCTAATATGATTTGTTCATTTGAAGAGCATGAATACAACTCAAAATTCAAATAAAGACTTATTAAAAATACACAATCATTTTCATTGTAAATATGAAGGAAAACTCCACAACCTTTAACACATGATAAGGACTCTTTTACTCCTGCAGCTGTGGAGAGGTAGCTAGCAACTCAGAACAGGAACTCCAGGGTCTCACTGTCTGGGTTCGAAACCTAGATTCGTTTACCGGCTAGATTCGTAACCTTGGCAAACTCTCATTTCTCTATACCTAAGTTGCCTAATTTGTAAAACAGGCATAAGAGGGCTGTTATGAAGAATAAATTAGCTAATTGAAGTAACTTTTCTGTAATAAGACTTGGAATATAGTACGCGATACAGAGAGGATCTATTACATTAAACTTGCTTCTAACAAGAACCATTATTGGTACACATTTGTGCTGTTACTTAAGCAAGCCGTTTAATGTCAATTTTCTAATTTGTATAAAGGAAGTATATTGGAGTTCATTTCTAAAAATTATGTATGTATATTTCTAGGACTTTGAACTTCAATAGCACATAAACTAGTTTAAATGTTGTTGTGTGTGATATGGGATCAACGATCACAGCAATTGAGTAATTGGTCACGAATGTTTCTAGTGCAGGTGCCAAATTTGGGGACTGCAGAAGTAACAACATAATAATAAATAATAATCAAATATCCCTTCCAGCCAGTTCAAGAAGCATGACAGACAACTTTATCCAACATTCTTATCAACTATCCCTTGTGGGCACCAACTGTAGAAAGCAGAGAGTTGCAAATTTTTCTTGACTAATTGTCAGAAAAAAAGTCAAGCAAAATATAGCAATATTAGACGACTGGACTGAGCATTCTGGGATAACACTAATTGGTCTGGATTCTCTGGGAAAGAGAAATGATATTTTGCAGGATGCTACTAAGGAGTGAAATAAGGGTCAGGGTTGAAAGGATAAAATGCTTGGAAACTGATCAAAATTTTCTGTACTTTGTCAACCACACATCAATTAGCATGCTACCACCCTAGTGTTCTATTTGAGATATGGATACTTTGGGCTTATATTTCTCTTTCTCATAACATTCGACAAAATTCCTGCATATACTAAGTGTTCATTTCATGTTTATTAAATAAATTAATGAACCCTCTTAAATTTTCAGCCAAAGGAAATTGAAGTAGAGCCAAAAGTTAGGGTTTCAGAGATTTAAGAAACTGTAAATTTAAAGATTAAATAAATACCTCACATTTTAAATGAAGGATCTGATCAAATAACTTGACCAAAGCCATACGACTTTATGACAGGAGCCAGAAATAAAAATTCAAGTTGCCTGACTCCTAAGGTCATGCCATTTCCATTACACCATACGATCTTCACTTTTGGTGAAGAACAAAATGATCACAAGCCAAGATTCAAATACCAGCTTTCTGTTCTATCTGTTTAATGTTAAACCCTGGATCATTCAAGCTCTGTAGTTCAAAAATGATTCAAAATTCCATGAAGCTCAAAGTCTTAAATACTTCCTGAAAGAACCCCAACACAAGAAGTTCCCTGGTGGTGTAGTGGCTAAGGCTTTGACACTATCAATGCTGTGGCCTGGGTTCGATTCCCAGCCAGGGAACTAACTACTCACATTTTTTAAAAAAAGGGAGTTCCCTGGTGGTGTAGTGGCTTAAGGTTTCGGCGCTGGCGCTGTCAGCGCTGCGACCTGGGTTCAATTCCTAGCCAGGGAACTACCCACATACTAAATAAATAAATAAAAAGAAAAATTTAAAAAAAAAAAAAAAAAAGAGAACTCCAACACAAGGTTTACTAGCATTTTTATATCATATATAATTTATCCAGTAATTACGAATTGTTGTCCAGAAGTCACCCAGATTTATTATAAAAATTCCTGAGACTGTTGTATTAAAAATAAGCATACAGTATAAGCAAAGTTAAGAGTAGGGGTAGAAAAAATGAACTCAAATGTCTCACTTGTTTCTTTTCTTTTTAAAGAGAAATATTACTAAGTGGCATCTATACTATGTCAATTGAATGATTTTTTTTTTTACCTTGTTTGTTCTTAGTTAGAAAAATATGGAAAGATCATCAATATCCCTTTTAATGAACAACAAAAGTTTCCTTGATACCATTTGGTCAATCACTTTAACCCAGTGGCCTGGGTAAGAATCATCACGATGAAGGAGGTATCTAAATGCTCCACATATGTTGTGACTTTTATTACTTTTGTACTTGACATAAATGAAAGTCTACTACTCCCATCGACATGTTATTTTTTTCAGGTTTGCCAGGCATATGAGGGTTAGGAAGATATCCATACTCTCAAAAGTGTGTGCCTTTTTTGGAGTTACGGTTTCTTATGAAAATATATGTTTTGGCTCAGATATTAGCTTGATGCACATTTATGATCAGTAATGTTTTTTCAACCAGCACATGTGCCCAAGAAGATCCTGGGAAAATTTTTGAGTGAGCATCGTACTGAATAAATGTTTTACCACACTCAATATTCTAATTTTATACATTTGCTATCTCTAGCATGTCTAATTTACCATTTCCTCTAAACAGAGAGAATGTCAATTTTGGTCACACATTTTCAAAATCAATAACTTTTTATTTACTATGATTCTATTTTCTATAACTTGGTTGTTAGTTTCCTCTTCAATATTAACTTGGGACCCAATAATGGCAGTAGATAATTAAGGGAGGCCTAGGAGAATTAACATAGGGACTGAAAACTAAAAAGCATGGTACTGACCTAGACCTAGAAGTGGTTAAAAAGGAACCAAGGATCAAAAGACTGTATGCCAAAAGTATACCAAACCAGAGGTCAATCAATGTATTGGCTCAAAATTCAGAAAGAGTCAAAAAAGAAAGAAATGAAAAAATGGGAAGCCAGAAGGAAATGAAGCCTTAGGCAGGTAACTGAAGTCAATGCAAAGTATTGGGAAGGGGCAGTCAACACCATCAGGAATCAAATAGGAAATATTCTTGGGAAGAGAGACTAAATTAAGACATAATCTGTCTCCCCAGATTAGTTTTAAATGTTTCCATCTGTGGACACGATATAATCCCACAGCAGAGAGACACAGTTAACCAGGAATCAAGAGTACATCCTGATAGTATTAAGATCTACTTGGTGGGAGTTCCCTGGTGGTGTAGTGGCTTAAGGCTTCAGTGCTGGCACTGTCAGCACTGCGGCCAGGGAACTACCCACATACCAAAAAAAAATCTACTTTGCTATACTAGAATAGTTAGAGTGAAATTGTATTAAATCATTTGTTCAATAAAAACTAGATAGAGAAGATAAAGCAATGAAGAAAACATAAAATTTCTTACCCTCATAGCATTTACATTCCATAGAGGTAGGTAAATTATAGTTTATGGGGCTCACTTAGTTATAGAACCAGCTTTTAGAATTGAAAGGTAGCCTAGTTTCTACTCTTATCTAGGTCGAGTTTCATAAACTTCTGCTATCCTAGTATTTGCTCTAATTGATTCCTGAACTTATCTCTTTTTTTTTTTTTTTTTTTTACCTTTTCCAGGTAAATATTTTTCACATATTCTTTTTCTTTATCCAATATTCACTTCTGGAACCATACTATTTTTAAGTTCTCACACATTCATCTTTTAATACCTCATGATTTCCATAATTAATTAAATTCAATACAAAGTCAGTATTTCTAGACTCTGGAGAAGACATCAAAAGGACAAAAGAACAAGTCTCTCCAGTCAATGAGTTTTTATTTCAGTCCTCAAGAAAACTGTCAGACCAGGATGAATGGCCCTCACGGGGGGAATTAAGTGGTATGGTGGTGAAAAGGCTATGATAACAGAAGAAAATTTCCAGACCTCCAGAACAAAATCAAAATCACTTTTAGTTGGCAGGAATGAGGAAATGGTTATACTAGAGAAAACCTAGTAAATTCATTTAAAAATTAAATTAACCTAGATAAAATTTAATAAATACACATTAAATTCAAGAATAGGGACTGTGTCTGATTCCTCATTTTATCCCTATACCTAGAACAGAGCCTAGTACTATGCCAAAAGTATATAGCAAACATAGTAGTAATTTAAGTACTCAACAAATATCTGTTGAATTATCTTCAATGACTGAATTATCAACTCTGAACTAGTATGATTTCAGTGAAATAAAATTGGGAAAAACAGAGAGATGTTTTTAAAAAAAAAGGAAGAAAGGAAAGAGACACTCAGCATGAGTAAAAATAAGAAAAGCAGAAAAAGTGAGCAGAGAGTAGCTTCACTTAAATGGATTGAAGTTTGCACAGAAGAGAGCCTACTTAAAAGTTTCATGATTTTATGTGAGACACACTGGTGTCAGTAGTGTGGTGAAAGTTGGAGTCCAATATCAAGAAAATGTAACCTGAGAACGTGGTAAGGGAGCAGAACAATCAGGGAGAACTCTTTATTTCAGACATCTGGCTGAATAGAGACTGAATGAAAATGAGTAAAAGGAGAGGATTATGAGGTTGGAGAGGGCACCTTTGTAGGGATAGAGAGATGGGAGGAAAGATTAAGATGCAAGTGAGAAAGATGACAAAATAGATGAGGCAGGAACTCTTAGGACAAATAAAGGCACAGGATCAAAATGTAAGGAGTAAGAGGCCCAGAACTGGATAGACACAAACCTCATCCTGGCTTTGCTATTAGCTATTTCACTTAATTTGGGGCAAGTCACTTAATTCTCTGAGTTTGTTCTCTCATTTCTAAAATGGAGATGAAACTTACATCACATGATTATAATGTCTAAATAACTTCTCCTAAATATCTGGCATACACAGTATACCTCTATAAAAATAAGTATTATTTTCAGAATTACATAGAGAATATACCTACTTATAGAATATACAATATATAGAAGTGCACTGATTTCCTAGGGGTGCTCTAACAAAGGACCACCCACTGGGTGGCTTAAAACAACAGAAATTGATTCTCTCATCACTCAGAAAACCAGAAGTCCACAACAAAGTGTCAGCAGTTTTAATTTCTTCTTGGGACTCAGAGGGAGAATATTTTCAATGGCTCTTACCAACTTCTGGTGGTTGCTTTGCTGCCACATGGCATTCTCCCTGTATGTCCGTGTATATCTCTGTGTCTCTTCTTATAAGGACAACAGGCCTATTGGATTTAGAGCCTACCCTACTCTAGTATGACCTCAATCTTAACTAATTATATCTGCAAAGACCCTATTTCCAAATAAGATCACACTCTGAGGTTCCAGGTTGACAGGAATTTTGGAGGGACACTTTTCAACCCAATATAAGAAGTATTTTTCTAACATCCTTATAGTTATAATAGCTTCAATAGGTTACTATTATAGGATTTAGGATTTGAACCCTAGATGAGAGATGGTTGAAAGCTCAGGGCATGGAATTTGAATTCCATCTATTCCTCTTCCTAGTTGTGTGGTGTTGGAGGTTACACCCTCCTTAGTTGATAGTTTTCTCATTTGGTAAACAGAGAGTAATAGAGTGTTTTGAGGAGGTTAAGTGATATAATACATGTAATGCATTGAGCATAGTACCTGGTTCAGAGGGACAATGCATGGCTCTCAGAGGCCAACCTGTGCTGTAGGTGGGGTGCAAGTAGGGGTTTCCATTCAGATAAACAAAGATGATTTATCATTTTCATCTAAAAAGCCCTGTCTGCAAAGCCACTTGCATTGTTTTGACTTAACCACTTTGCTACCAAGATTTCTCTATGCCTGGTTGTTCAATACTAACATTTATCACCGTTGTTGATCTGCGTTCCACAGAAATGCTGGATCATTTGTTACTGTCCTTCAATGTCTAGTATTTTACTTTGCCCATCAACTTTCTAACACTTTATTACTGTATTCCAAGAAGTGAATGCTTAAACATAATCATCATTATCATCTTCCTTAAGTTGTTTTTTGAAATAATTTCAACATGTATAAATAAATAATGTCTTAAGTTCATAAATGTAATACATTATCTCACTAAACTTTTATAACTCGTTTAGATGGAAAAACAGGAATTAAATCTCAATTTTTTTAAATGATAAGATTGATGTTCAAAGTTTATAGGACAAATACAACACTTGGCTGTATACTGATCAGTGGAGATGTCATGTACTTTCCACAGTACTTTTATTAGCCATTTTCTAGGATTTCACTGCTGATCATCTGGTTATAACATATAAACATTTTAATGATATATGCAGTCTATGGTAGTCACTATTTTATCCATAAAGAAAACTCACTGCTATTCCTTTGAATACACTTATAACAGCTTGCAGTTATATTGTCAAAATCTGTATTAATCTCCTGTTGTTTTTCGTGATTTAAACATTCAACCTTGTTAGCTGTCTGTTTCCTAGTGTGCTATACTGAGAAGCTTGCAGGGGAAGTAACAATCTGAACGAACCCTTTGCCATTCATGAGGCACTTTTATACCATGAGTCCAAACTCTTGTATTCAATTGATTATATGGAGCGATGTACAAATACAGCACAGTAATAAAGAGCGCTTTAACCCTATGCTTCCAGTCTCTAACTGGGCAAATGTTCTTTGGATTTTAAGAAAGTGATTTTAAGAATTTCTGTATGCTATTGCCTGTTATGAAGTGCATGCATAATTAGGCAGGCAGGAAATTCTACAGACTGACTTGCAAGAACAAGACAAATTATGCATTAATTTCAAACCTTAGGAAACCTAAGGTTGTGTACCATCTAGCTGAGTCTAGAGAAGCCAAATGTATAAAAATTCCTGGCAGTGTATAAAAGCTTCATGTGCTTTAGATTTGGTATTTTGGCTCTACATGTGTGTCAAAACTGTATCTACACTATTCCTTTGGATTACTATATAGTAAGAACAGTAATTTCCATTTATAATGGTTACATATCACAGAGAAGGAAGCACTTAAAGAGATCTTAGTGCATGTGTTCAAAAGATGCTACACTATTAATTTTGTGTCTTCTGAATTCATTGGGAGATGAACTGAGAAGTTTTTTCCCCAACTCGAATTTCTGTGTCTGTAATGTTAGCCTGGCATTTCACCAAATATAAATTTTTTAACAGGACACAGATTTCATAAACTTGTGGCTTGTCTAAACTTCCTTTTTTAAAATTCTGGACATGTTGCAGATAAAAATGATCTATCCCCATTACTTTTTAAATTGCTTTACAAAATAAAGATATAAACGTTTTTCAGATTTATTTCAGAACATTCTAAACCCCAAGAATGTTCATTGATATAAACTCATATAGATTAAGCAATTTAGAGATTTAGGATAAATAGACACCATTCTGCAGTAGTTTTGGTAATGAGAAAGCATTGCAGCACATGTTTTACCGCAAAGCATTTGGGAGTCTTAAGTTAGAGTTTCAGAATTCCTTCTGAAAAGGACAAAAGAAGGACTTCCTGTCATTTGTGATTGGTTTCTGCAAGTGGGACCAATATGGGCAATACAAACTTTAAACAGATGCAAATAGTGAAGGGAGGAGGCAAAACCATGCCTAGTTTTACATATTCATCCAAATCCAGATTGAATTAAGTCAGTCTCTCCTAAGAGCTTCCAGAGTACGCTTCTAGTGAAGTTACAGCATACTTGAATGCTTTATTTCACCAGTATTTGCTTATGGAAATAAAGGGGAGTGACAGAGGGGAAGGAGGAGCGAGTGGAGGAGGGGTTTGAGCGCGAAGGAGGCTCTGACCACAGCACAGCCCACCAGTAACCTTGTCTGATGTGATCATTAACCTTTCTGGAAAACGCAGCTGGCAGTTCTCCGAGGTTTGTCATTAGAATGTGAGAAGAGCCACACAGATATTACAGACTATTCACAGAAGTTCGCTTTACTTTGAGAGCTATTGCTCCACGTTAGTGTAGCAGAAAAATGAGATTTCAACAATTCTTTTCTGTATTTTTTATTTTTATGATGAGCCTTCTTCTTATCAATGGACAGAGACCAGGTAAGACTTTGGTACGTTTGTACCGAGTAACTTATTTTTATGCCTGTTTGTGTCCATGGACCTCCGAGCATGATTGTGTTTATGTTGAAAACACCTCGATGATCGGGGATATTGAGGTAAGTGTGTAGGACTTCAGAAATATGCTTATCCTGTTTGGTTTATTATTTGAATATTTTTTAAAATAGCTAGATATTAAAGTGATGATAAATACTGTACCACTATTTTTCTAATTTCAAAGAATACTGATCACTTAGCTATTGTAGATATGTTGTCCTTAGAAGTAAAAAATAACTTGAAATGCTTAGTCTATTCATTACAGAGGTAAACAAACTTACAGATTTCTAGGTAAAATGCAAACTCCAAAGTAGTGTACTAAAAGAGTATATTGCTGTAAAAACTATGCATGGTGTCGGATGGACAGTAGACCTACCACCGGGGGAAACACTTCATAAATTATATAAATGTTTACCCACTGTGGTATACATCTGAAAATGTATAAAATTTAAAAAATGATTATCTTATGCTAAAAGAAAACAATAGAATATGCTGCTGGCTGAACCAAGACAATGTTAACTGAATTAACAACATATAAAAATACGACAAACTATAGATGAAATCTATTATTTCTAATTACATAATTAGATGTATCACTTAAAACAAAAAGTACAATTTTCAGTACTGTGCTTAGAGCCAAAAACTATAAAAAATATGGATGGTCAAGATAAATATTAATTTACTTGAACATATTTTTCGAAGATGATTATCGGTTGTGTTTTTTCTATTTAAAAATATTTAGTAAACAGTTATTCTAATGTCCTTTTACTTTAAAACCAAATATCTAAAACTTCAAAGCACTAGCAAGTAAAAAAATGAACAAGTTTTCTGACTCAGAAAAAAACAAACCAAAATTTAAATTAACAAGGGGATTATATTTTATACCCAAATATGTAAGATCGTTTACTTAATAATATACTTCTCCATTTAGAACAGAAAATGGTGCATAACTAGTTAAAAATTCAGTTTCTGCCTTTTAGTTAATCAGAAGTTTCATCACTGGGGTTATTTCAAATGGAGTCCCCTGGTGTGCCCTTTTACATAAATAAGAAAACAGTCCCAAATTATAATAGCAACTCAGAAAACATTCCTTCTGTTTGCAGCAATTGCTCTTCAAACCATTTCTACTTTTCTAAAATACAGCACACCTTGGACAATGTTCTTATAAAACATTTTCTATTAATTCACTACATAAAATAAAAGGTCTGTGGGCATTTAGGAAGAAGTCATGTACAGAAAGGAGGATATTATTATTAGATCCTGCTATTAACATGAATTATTAGGAATATAATGTGATGAAACACATCACATTAATTTTTTTATATCATAATCACAACTAAACAAAAAGCAAATAATCACAGTATAGCTTAAATCCTAAATATGCCCTGTATTAAACAACAGTCAATTTTCTGAAAAATGCTCCTAATATTTCTTTTTTTTTCCCCTCAGCTAATCTGGCAGTAAGAAGAAAGCTGCACAGACTCAGCTGCCATCAGAGGAGATGTGTGCCGCTCCATTCACGAGTGCCCTTCCCCTGAGGTATTTCTGAGGGAAAAGAGCTTTTCTACATTTAAGCTGTGTCCCAGATTGTACATACAAAAATAAGTCTATTCATATTTTTGATATGTGACAACGGCTTTATGGTAATGTCAGTTTAAGGGATACAGTCTAACAGATGAAACAGTGAAATGACATGATACTTGGGAATTACTTGGATAATTTAATGGGATAAATAAAAATGTAGGAAAAAATCTTAATAATTGTTGAACATGAGCGATAGTTACATGGGAATTAGTACTCGTGTGTGTTTAACAATTACCATAATTAAAAAATAGGTACCAAGAAAATATCTTCAGACATGTGTTTTGAAAAACGCTGAATAGCTCCTGAAATTATCCAGAACATTTCCCATTGAAAAAAAAAGGGTGGTTAAAAGGCCAGTGATTTAACACCACCACCATCACCACTGATAACTGCCTGAATCAATTAACTTCAAACACTGCCCAAGTTTATTTCATACTAAAAGTAAATTTGGCACTCCATTGTAATTATTTTAAGCTCTTTAAGTCATAAAATGTATCTTTCTTTTAAAAAATGCCATAGAAATATTCCTCACCTGGTTACCATACACAGGCAATTGCTAAATTAGCTTATTCAGTTGGCCTCTACACTGCATTTATAGCACTACTAATTCAGAGAAAAAAATGGTTGCTATACCTATTGCTTGATGCGAGCTTTTCAAACCCAGTGAAAGCCCTGAGTAGGACAGTAAAAGAAGGAAGAGCAATTTAGTAATAAGCATTTACCCGAAGGACCAAAACAAAAAGCCAAGTTCTCCATGCCTGTTTCTGTAACAAATTACTCTTTGCTATGAAAATATAAAAAATAAATTTTGGTGGGGGACTCCAGAGAGATACGAGAAGTTTTGTTTTTGTTTTGTTTTGTTTTGTTTTGAATGTGGGCAGTTCCCTGGCTGGGAATCGAACCCAGGCCACCCAGGCCGCAGCGTTGACAGCGCCGAAGCCTTAGCCACTACACCACCAGGGCACTCCAAGAATTTCTTGAGAAGACAATTTGTAGGGACTAATTAAAGGGATTTTATGTATTAAAAAATCCTTTGCTGTTGATAATGCATTTTAGTCTCACAGGTAAAATAATAATGGTAAAACTTGTGCTGAGGAGTGGAGAAGTTCAAGATCTTCCCAGCACTCCTCCACAAATAACAAAGAGGAGAGGAGGCATTTCCCAATAGCAAGAGAATTCCTGCATATACAGAGAAAGACACCTTACATAACTGTGAATAAAAGCCCTTAGTTAGTGCAGGTTATATTGGCTTTCTCTACAAGATACCTGCCATAAAACAAGGGTTGCAAGTAAACAATATAGAGTAGTGAAATCTGAATTGTCCAAATTAAGAAAAATTTTGACCTACAAATCAAATTTGTAAACCAAAGGGAAATTTAAGTTAGGCCATATAAGCCATTTACTAATAGCAATCCTTTACAAAATTAGGCTGACCCTTTAAAAAACTGCTCGGCTTATAGCATCCATTTTCTCAGTGTTTAGACTAGTCCTGCATTTCAGCTATCATTCTTTGAAGAATGTGTAAAAGCCACATTTTGGAATCCAGACAGTATAAACCCTTGATGCAAGATAGACATTAAGATAATTTTCCAAGATCTTGCTGAACTAGTGCTATAGGAACAAGTGCTACCTTCAAATTTGGTAGGGTAATTCTCACTGTCCTAAATAGTTGCACATTTTTGTATGTTTTGCAACAAAACATATTGACTACTCAACAACTGGGTAAATGCACTATAGACCCAGACAGTAAAACTCTAAGGCAAAACCTCCGTTTCATTTATCCCCTCTGGTTTCTTGCATGCTTTAGATAAAATCTCATGTGGTTATTTGATTCAGTTAGGGTCAAGTAAGATAGGAAAAGGATAGATAAGGTAAACAGTTGACTTTGGAATTTTTCCAGATCAACCCTTTAGAGGGGTTTAGACTTTTAACTCCCTTAGTAGGAAAGCTCCATTACCTTCATGCTGTCCATTTTTTCAGCTCCTCGAGTCCTCCTCAATGATCCTCAGTAAGATTTCCTGACAGTTAAATAGAAAAATCTATGCTGTATACAATTCATTTTCTCTTTGCTTTTTAGTATGTGGGTAGCTCCCTGGCTGGGAATCGAACCCAGGCCGCAGTGCTGACAGCGCCAGCGCCGAAGCCTTGAGCCACTACACCATCAGGGAACTCCCTACAATTCATTTTCTTGATTTTTATTTTCTCACAGAAGTACTTTGACATTACATTCAGCATGGCCAAACAAAATGGGTGCTGAGATAGCAATACCAGGGAGTAGCCTACCTAAATTCTCAACAATAGGTTGTATTTATCTTTGTATTTTCAGCCGAAAGAACTGCCTGAGATACAATGGGAACTCCACAAATGTTGCTAAGAGAAACAAAAGCAAACTTTTATTTATTACTTTAGGATTTAAAACTTATTATCATCAGACCCCCCCCCCCACTGCACAGTTTCAGCTTTGTTTTTTAATGTTAAGTGCCAAACTGAACTCCTATCTGATTTCTCATTTCAAGTAGGTAATAATTCTTTCTGTAGATGTTTAAAGTAGCTGCTCTCTATCAAGTTGTCCAGGAGTCTAAAATTTCTTTTTAGCATAAATCTTTTTGTCTTTAGTTTTTTCTCATTTATGTATTCAATTAGTGACCTAGGGGTATCAGGTTAATTTTATTATTACATAGCAATGATATTATATATTTGAAAAGTACTATTAGATAATGCCAAGAGGATATTTATTGCTTTGTGGGTAACTTGAAAAAAAACAAAATCGTTGATTATTATCTACTTCAATACATTTCACTCTTGGATGCGTTTTTTAATAGTGGTATATGGTATTGAATGCCAAAAATATCGGGAATTTTAAACTTCCTGATCATAATAAAATTAAAGCAATTATCACCAGAAACATTCAAGTTCTTGTCAGTGTGTCCACAATTCCTCAGAATATTGCTAATTTATAATTAAAATCTTTGATAGTTTATCTGTTACCATTCAGAATGTTCATTGTTTATAAGTAAAATAATTAATAATGCAAACCACATATTTGTTAGAGAAGAAAAATTGGGAGAATACACGGGCTTTCCCAAGCCCTCCTCCACTAGGTCCCAGCCATGCACACCCATAGTCATGCCAGCTCCGTCAGCCACGGCCGCTGTCCAGCCTCCTCAGGCCTTCAGGTATATTGACCACCTTTCTCCATAGCCACTGACGGCTCCTCCCTAGTCTTCCTTTTCTCCATCTAAGAGTCTATAATTCATTCTTTACATAACTGCTGCCAGTATTACAGGTTTCCTTGCTGCTGTTTTCCATGTTACTGCTACCAGAGGACACACAAGAAATCTCATTGGAACCACTTTTAAACACCTCATCTCCAGTCTCAGTTCTTCACAGTGTCCAGCAAACCGACCACATCCCTGTGGTCAACTTGCTGCTTGTACTCCACAATAACTTCCTAACTTCTACTGCTCACCTTAAATTTCAGACCCTTTTCTTCATTTTCAGCAGATGGCCCTGTCTCATATCATGGAGAAAAACAATCATCAGATGGAATATATCTCAACTTCCCAGTATCAAACCAGAATCCTATTAATCTACCTCGCATCCTGCCCACTCCCATCCTTTTCTTCCCTCTTGATACCATGGAAGATATGACCATTCCTCCAGGAACCCATTCCCCTCTTCAAGGGAAAGGGTGGGGCAGGGCAAGTATCAGGAAAGCTAGCAGTTACTGACCGAATCTTAACCATTTGGGGCTGCAGAGATTATGGTTTGGCTTCCTGGGCTGGTTGCTACAGAATTTGTGGGTCAGAGTTTTATTTTAATATATGATCTGGCCATTGTCCATTTGTATATTGAGTCTCCCAGCTCCAAACGTGTTTCATCCCACCCCAGCCTAACTACTGTTAACCTTGTACCAACTTCCTCACATCCACTTTTGCTTCTCTGTATTCCTTCACATTATAGCTTCATACTGCTTAAGGTTCTTTAGTGATTTCTCATTACCCTTAGGATTAAAATTCTTTTTCTTTTTTCTTTCTTTCTTTCTTTCTTTTTTGTATGTGGGTAGTTCCCTGGCCGGGAATTGAACCCAGGCCCTAGCTTTGACAGCGCCAGCACCGAAGGCTTAAGCCACTACACCACCAGGGAACTCCCAGGATTAAAATTCTTAATGCAATTCATAAAACTGTGTATAATCAAGAACTACTCTACTCTCCAACCCTCTTTGACTCATTGTGGCTATGTGAGTTTATCAAACGTGTCCTGTTTCTTTCCACTTCAGGAATTTCACACATTGTTTTCTCTACGTAGAATCTAGGATGTTCTTTCCCTTATCTATGCCTAGTTTATTCCTACTCAGTCAAGAGTTTGATCAAATGTCACTTCATTCTCTACATGTGATTGGTTTTGTTGATTTAGCTTTATGTTTTCAAGGTCTATCCATGTAGTGGCATGTATCAGTACATTGTTCTTTTTTAATGACTTAATAAAATTGCATCGTATAGAAAAGTCACTTTTTTGCTTTTTGGTATGTGGGTAGCTCCCTGGCTGGGAATCGAACCCAGGCCGCAGCGCTGACAGCACCAGCGCTGAAACCTTAAGCCACTACACCATCAGGGAACTCCGAAAAGTCACATTTCATTTATCTAGTCATCTATTGTTTGCACTGTTTGGCTATTAAGAACAATTCTACTGTAAACATTCGTATTTTTGTCTGAACATATATTTTCAATTGTCTTGGGTATATACCTAAGAGTGAAATTGCTGGGTTATATGGTTATTCTATGTTTAACTTATTGAGGAACTGCCAGACTGTTTTCCATTGAGGTTGCAACATTTTATATTCCTGCCAGCAGTATACAAGGGTTCCAATTTCTCCACATCCTCTCCAACTTTTGTTATTATAGCCATCCTAGTGGGTATGCAGTGGTATCTCATTGAGATTTTTATTTGCATTTCCTTAAGGACTAACAATGTTGAGCATCTTTTCATGTACTTATTGGCCATTTATCTATCAAATCCTTTGCCCATTTTTCAATTGGCTTGTCTTTTTATTGTTGAGTTGTAAGAGTTCCTTATATATTTTGAATACAAGGCCCTGATATACATGATTTGCAAATATTTTCTTCCATCCATTCTATGGGTTGTCTTTTCACATTCTTGGTGTTGTCCTTTGAGTACAAAAGTTTTTAGTTTTGCTAAAGTCCAATTTATTTTTTCTTTGCTTTACTGTGCTTTAGGAGTAATTTTTAAAAAATAAGTGACTAATCCAAGGTCACAAATATTTAAACCTATGTTTTCTTATGAGTGTTATCACTTTTATGTCTATGATTCATTTGGAGTTAAATTTTATACATGGTGTGAGGAAGGGGTCCAACTTCTTTTGCATGTAGATATTTAGTTTATATATCTAGTACCATTTGTTGAAAACATTATTCCTTTCCCCATTGAATTATGTTCACAGTATTGTCAAAAATCAATTGACAATAAATGTAAGGAGTTATTTCTGGACTCTCATTTCTATTTCATTGATCCTTTGTGTTAATACTATACTGTCTTGGTGACTGCAGTATTATAACAAGTGTTTATTTATTTTGCTTTTCGGTATGTGGGTAGCTCCCTGGCTGGGAATCGAACCCAGGCCACGGCACTGACAGCGCCAGCGCCGAAGCCTTAAGCCACTACACCATCAGGGAACTCCCTATAACAAGTGTTTAAATGGAGACTGCATCATCCAACTTTGTAGTTCTTCAAGATTGTTTTGGTTAATTTTATTTCTTTTCCTTGTCTAAATGCCCTAACTAGACCCTGCAGTACAAGGTTCAATAGAAGCAGTGATAACAGACATTTTTGTTTCATTCCTGATTGCAGGTGGAAAGCCATCAAGTATAATGCTACTAGCTGTGGATGGGTCTTTGTAGATATCCTTATCAGGTTGAAGGAGTTCCCTTCTATTCCTAGTTTGTTGAATGTTTTTGTTTGTTTGTTTGTTTGTTTAATCCTAGAGCACTGTAGTCCCAGGCAGTCTCCCATCCAAGTACTAACCAGGCCCAATCCTCCTTAGCTTCCAAGATCAGGTGTGTTCAGGGTGGTATGACCATAGACAAATGTTGTCATGACTGAAAAATGTTGGGTTTTGTCAACTGGTTTCTTTTTTGTTTGTTTTTTGATTTTGTATCTATTGAGATTATCATGTGTTTTTGTCCTTTATTCTGTTGAAATCATGAAATTTTCTAATTCATCTATTAAGCATGGGTAAATTGTTCTGCTGGATAGCACTTCTTATTATGATAATGTTCTTTTTTCCTTTACCTTCCAAATACAGATCGTCTCTAGCTAAGGATATGAAGAGTGAATGAAAGATAACCCACCCACACAATAGTGTGCTTGCTCAGAAGTTCCTGTATGAAAAGGAATCGTTTGAAAACACCTGGGATGTTTCAGTAATTTCACAGGATTCTCTTCTTCCTGTTTTCTTTTTAGAGGGAAAAATAACATAAATTCAAAAACATTTACTATCTGAAGCACAATTATTTACCTGTATAACAAAAACCTCTCATCGTTTCTTCACATTGTAATTCTTATGTAAGCTAAAAAGAAAAACACTTTGTAGTGTACTATAACTCTAATAGTAAAAAGTGCAAGAATTAAAATGCTTTCTTTCATATTCTGATAATTTTTCAAAAATGTTAAAATAACTGAATAATTATTTTTTAAATGCTAAATCTGATATCAATTGCATTGACTATTTGGCTTTGCGGGGAGAAAGTAATTGATTCATTGATTATTTATATAGAGAGACTAAGGAAGAAGCCAATTTTATATTATAGGCTTTAATGTTTATGAAAGTGTTTTTTATTTTGGATAATGTTCATTTAAAGTTGTAAAAGAATGTTTGAAATAATAGTTGTAGTTCGTTTTATTTTAAAACTTGTATGTTCATTTCCTAATCTTTTTCTCATCATGTAATTACAAAAAGCTAATGTTTTATTTCTTTTGAAGTCTTTTTATGTCCTTGATTCATTTGCATAGTTTCTTAAAATGGCCCATTTAAAGTTGACATTTAAAATATAGTTATGCCAATGAAGTCCTAATTGGACCAACATCTCTAACAAATGAGTGCTCATCATTCTGCTAGGTTCTGTTTGGATATAAAACTGACCTGTCCAAATCTGAATTGTATTGATAATTAGTCATTCTCAAGTTGTTAAATACGCTCTTAATTGGTATTTATTGAAAGATTGTTCACTCAGTGCCATAAGCTTTCTATTATTTTACTGTACTCATAAGTTAATTCCAGGTATAAATTTGTGGCGTTGGTGGTATAGTGGTGAGCATAGCTGCCTTCCAGGTATAAATTTACAAATTCATATCGAGTAGAAAATTTTCTTTGTAAGCATAGAATAGAAGAAGTCATAAACTATTAACCCTTATTTTGCTAAAAAAGGTTGAAAATTAATATGTAAAGAATTCCACTTAGAAATTCTGACATTATGGAGTTTGTGTACCTTTCATAGCTTTTTATTTTTTTTTTCATTTTATTCTTTTAATTTTATTTCATCTCAGTTCATTTTCTTAATTTTATTTCAATTCATTGCATTCCCTTTCATTTTAAATTTTTTTTTCCTTTCATAGCTTATTAATAGTCTTTTAGGATAGAAGGGGCTTATGTAAAGCACTGTAGATAAATTTACATACAAACAAGAGATGTTTTATAAAATGTGTTACCTCATTTAAATTGGATATTTGGAAAATTGTACATGCTTTTTCTGGATAAATTATAATTCTTTACGCAAATGTATTTCAATAGAAACATAAAATGTAATCAATTTATGTTTAAAACATGTACTTGTTGATATGTTTATATTTTGTACAAAAAAAAAACCAACACAACACTTTATACAGTTCAGATACATCCCACTGAATACAAGAGAATACTTTTTCAAGTACAGATTCTTATGTTCACAGAAAAAGTTAAAACCCAGTCATAACATTGTATGGTAATTAAATGGTTATAGATTTCTGCTCATATCACTTCAATAATTGCTCAATAAAACACTCAGTGATTTGAGTGTCTGGTTGTTCTTAGCTGGTATAAGAAAGGTTCAGAGCACTGAGTGCAGCATGATAGAAGTGTTCCTGACACTGTTGTCTCTATTCCATTGTTCTTTCTAATTGAGGCATTTAATACTGAACAGCCTTGACATATTTACTCTGCCACTGTAGTTTTTACTTAATTCCTGATTATCAGAGTAAAGGCAAAGATTCTCTCAAAATCTATAAACTCAACAACCAGTGGCATGTAACCTGAAAGTGGCGCTCCAGAATAAGTCCAATGGGGCCGTACTGCATTCACTGGCGAGGTGGAGTGGTAGACTAGACAAGTATCAAATATGTGTGCTTCAAGTTTAACCATCTCTGTGGTGTTTATTATTTTTCTATTGAAAGTCCTTTGTAATTTCTAACATTTTCAGAATACAAAGGAAAACAGATTGTTACAAAGTTTAATCAAGATGGTTAAGGGGATCAGAAATAATGATGGCACCCCAACTTGGGGCTGTGAGGTGAGCCAGTGAACTGGAACAGATGGCATGGTAGACCTAAGAACAGTTGTAAATGTGGATCCCTTCTTTCTTGGCTCAATTCCTTCCAAACTCTAAAATCAAGTCTTTGGTCCCATTCTTGCATCATTTTCACACTCCTTTGCAGGGCTAGGACTAAAATGAGTGGGCACAAAATTTAAGGGTATGCCAAAAGCCTCAGTAGTCAAGATTAGTAATATTTTAACACTATTTTTGAAAAAATAAAAATTAACCCCAAAAAGAATGATGAACAGAATACCAAACTTTTAGGAAAAAGATGCAATCAGCTGAGCCATGCTAGAGCCTGACGCAAAAGGGAGAAGTTAGTAATACTAATCCTGTCAGTAACAAGAGTCTTATTTTTAGTCATACTGAGTTCCAGCCCTTTGATTCCTCCCTTCTCACTTTCCAAAATGACTTCATTCCCTAAAACCCTAGATTTGTATCTTTTTCATTTCTTGGCTTCCACCTTGCTAGTGTTCATGGAAAAGAACACTGGCTTCTAGCCTTTTTAAGCTCTCATCTAAGCTCTCATCCTACTATAAAATCATATAATTGAATTCCAAGGAGTCTTAATAAGACGTAGTGAGGTTGATGGTTTAAGTCTCTAGCCCCTGTCAGTGCTATGCAGAAAAGCCCTATCAATTTCATCTGGAAGTCTTGTCACCCAACTGTGCACTTAAGAACTACCTACACCATCTCCTGATTTTTAAATTGGTAGGATGTGTTACTATGTCAGTTTGCACACAATTTTCTTCAATTAGTTGTACACAAAGATTTTGCATTTCATAATTCAAAATAGTTAATGCTTAGCTAAATGTGACTTGTATAAACTGAGCCATAAGTGCCACGAGAAGTTCAAATACAAGTAAAACCAAAACAAAAGTATTTCCAATTCTTAGCATTTGACAAACTCACTATTAGCTTTGAAAAATGAAAAGAAAATTCTAAAATTGGAATTTGACCCCACAATAAAGGTATTTTCAGATACTCTTCCCTCTGATGAGAATATTCTCCATATTATAATCTTTGGAGTTCTGATTTTAGAGTACCTGAGCCGCTCTTTAAATTATTCAGGTTTGGTTTTTTGTTTGTCTGTTTAATGTAAAAAGTAGACTTGTTAGAAATGAAGAGGGAGGGGAAAAGGGTTCAATCTCTGCAACGTGGTTTCCCAATAACCCTGTAGGATTAAGTATTATTTTCCCATTTTTAGATGAGGAAACAGGGACTTAAAGATTTGAGAGCAACCTAAAATCAAACAGCTAGTAAACTAATATACTTGGAATACAAATTCAAGTGCCTTTGAAAATGTGCTCTAAGAGGAGGTGTAAATTATTTATTAAAGCCATATATTTTGTAATGGAATAAAAAAATAGTTTCCTGAAAACACTTTTCTGGTCCAGTTTTATGCCTCCTCTTGAAGGCAGATGAGTGCAGGGATCACCACTTTAGCTTATTCAGCCAGAGACCTGGGTATGTATCTGTGTATGACTCAATTGAACAAAGTTTGGTTTCATTCCCTCCCAATTTTCCTTCTCTCCTTTCAAGGAAACTTAAAAATGGTTTGCTTTAACTATTTTTTAGAGAGAAAGAAAGTACTCACATAAATCCTTTTTGTTTATCACATTTAAATAGAATATTTCAAACTGTGCTAATAATGGTGTTTTTTGTTTGGGGAAGGTAGCAAAATTATGCTCCAGAAACTTTTTTTTTCTGTTGTCTTTGCCAGCAATTAATTTAGGTTTGACATGGGAATTATAATTTCACAAGCATACAGGATAATATCTCATAAGCCAAGTAGACAAATAATATAATCCAAACAAATGACAGATTAATTACACCATTTTTCCAGGCACAGGGAGGTGAAGCAATAAAGTCTAAATTCAGTATGAGGTGTGTCTTTCATACAAGGAAGCAGGGAGAGTTGGCCACTAACCAAAGAGCTGATTTCCAGCTGCCAGTGTAAAATTAAAAGGCCCTTATTGCTAAAGCATGTTGCTAGGAAACAAAAGACACCAGTGTTGGTAGTCAGGCTGATCTCTTTCACAGGGTCAATAGGGTTTATCAACACTCGAGAGCAGTGCCTGCCCAAGACTGGACCAAATGCCTCCAGGGTCTCCGGGGAACTTTTAGGTTAGCTAAGGGCAACCTCGCCCAAACCAATACTCAGATAATCCTCACTTACTCAGTATTCACAATCTCAATATTCCCTTGCCATAGTGGCTCCTCCATTTGTTATCGATCAGCACCCAGTGGGGCTCCTCGGAAGCTGGGCTGCTGGCTGCTTAACCACACAGATGTAGAATGATGACATCCTGGCACAACTCACACCATTCTTGTATCAAAGCAACTTTTCCTTTTCATAAACAAATGGATTAAAACGACTTCACGTAAATCATAAACAGGTGGTTTTGAAATCACATAAACAGATACACAACATAGCATCAAAAGAGCTTGGTACCAGAGGGTCCCTGATGGTGTAGAGGCTAGGCTTCCGCGCTCTCAACACCACAGGCCTGGGTTCGATTCCCAGCCAGGGGGCTACCCTCCTCCCCACACCGGCCCCAAAAAAAGAGCTTGGTCTTTTGTCTTTGAAAAATTATTTTCAAAATACATAGATTTTAGTGTCTCTTTTTAAAGAAATTTTTACAAATTAAATAAAACAAAATATGGAACACCTGCTCCCTTTAAATCTCCCTTCTGCTCTCAGAAAAAACAGACAGTTTTAGACAAATTTATAATGTGTATGTTAACACACACACACACACACACACACACACACCCCATTTATTATCTTCTTACACTGAATTTACCATGCCACACACTGTTCCAAGTGTTTAACTTATGAAAAGTCATTTAGTAGTCACAACTCTTAAAGGGTAAGTTGTACTATTATTGCCTCACCCTTTTTTTTTTTTTTTACTATATAAGACACTGCATAAAAAGATAATGTGCCAAAGTTCACACAAAGTATATGAGGGCAAAGCATGGATTTGAACTGGGATCCTGGTTGCAAAGCCAAGAAGCTTTAACCACCACTCTACCTCTGTACATGCAGCAGGACAAAAATGGGGTGTGTACACATCCATATACATGTTTCATGTTACCTATGAAGTTTGTCGTTTGCCCTTGCAGGCCTTTACATGTATGCGTGAAGGGCAGGAAAGGAAGAAGAGCAAGTTCTAAAATGAGAGGGAGTAGCCAGAGACCAAGACTACAAAACATCTCAGGGAGTAGCAGGCATGAACAGTATTTCTTGCCTGAGAAACTAGATCACTGGTAAAATGAGAAGAGTTTCAGTTCTCATACAAAAGGAGTAAAAGTGAGAGTGAGATTGCTTCTGAACTAGTCTTGTAGGGGGAAAAATGGAATTCTTCAATGCACTGGGTCCAGAGGAAGAATCCAACCTAGAACAATTAACTCATTAGGGTAATTAGCATCTAGCTGATAGGCTCTCTCCATCCTGTTGAATTATGCTATAGCCAGCCTCTCGGGACTCAGTGTCACAAGGAAGGAGCTCCTGTCTTAAGTAATTTTTATGTCATTTTTTTACAATACAGAATGACCCATATTTTGTATCTCACAGTATTTAAATTAAGACCATATACTCCATCGTGAAAGAACAAAAAAAGGGGAAGCTGCTGCCACTAGCAATTCAAATTTTTGGAACCACAACTTTAACAATATCTGTTGAGGATTCTTTCATTTACACCATATTTCAGTGCTCACCATGCACTACTTCTTAGATCTCTTAAAGGCACCAAGAGATCTGTTTTCTGAATTGTAGTTAGTCATCCTTCCAAAATTCAAATTTTATTATAGGCATGCTTTGCTTTACTGCATTTCACAGGTGTTGTGCTTTTTACAAACTGAAGGCAAGACCCTCCACCAGTATTAACATCGCTTTATTGACATATCTGCTTTATTAAGGTAGTCTGGAACCAAACCCACAATATCTCCCAGGTACGCCTCATATCATGTAAATGGTTTAAAATGCTTCACTTGTTTCCTTTGCACTTGAAAAAGACTAAAATCCTCAACTTTCCCTGAAAGGTCTTGCAGCAGCAATTCTTACCTATTTCATCAGCCTCACAAAAGCCATTTTTTAATCTTTTCTACTTTCTACACTTTCTTAGGCTTGAGGTGCCAACCAAAGTAACCCTTTCAGTCACTCCTGTAACAAGTTCTTTAGAGTTAAGAGCCTACTCATCGGCTCTTCAGCCTTGAATTTGCCCAACTAATTCAAATTCGTTCCTCAAATTTTACCTTAAATGTCACTTCCTCAGGAGATCTCAGTGAGCCTGAGTTGACGTGTGACATAATTCCAGAGTGGGGCAGACCCACCCACACATCCACTGAGATGCAAACTGATCCACAGAGGCTGTTCCTCTACCATTTCAAGGTTTACTCCCTTCTCACCAACGACCACAGACTAGGTGAGCCTCCTCCGCAGCCGCAAAGCTCTCCAGTCATCTTAGTGTCTGAGAGAGGCAGGGTGTGATAGTGAAGCTTTTAAAACCAACCTGAAAACTGTACTTTGGTCCTCAAGTCGCTCACAGGAATAATAGTAAGAAATCTTAAAAGTTTAAACTGGGAATGCAATCATCTGTTGAAGCCCACAGTGACCTAATCAATGAAGGAATGCCCCCAGCTGTGCTCAGGATCGCTTTCCCCCTCCACCCTGCAACTGGGCCATTGAGTTTGCGCATGTCCATGACTTGCCTCCTTCCGGAGGAACTGCCAATCACCGCTCGGGCCGGTGTACAACTCTGAGGAGGAAAGCCTGCTCACTCACCTTGTTGGGTTTTGGTCCTGCGGTAAACCAGGCTCAGTAACTTGCACGGTCACGGGCCTGAGCCATCGGTTCCAGGTAAGCAGGGAGGCTGCAGAATGCGACCGAGCAGGGCTGTCGTGGGGCTTCGCTGAACTCGTCGTGGGGACTTGTGTCTCCTGTACCTGACCTCGGCGTCCTGGCTTGTCCATGAGCTTTACTCAATCTCGGGCAAAGATCTTGTGAAAACTGTAACTTCCCGGTCCCAAACCTGTGGAATCAGAATGGGAGTGGTGGGCCTTAGTTTATTAAATTTTCATTAGAGTAGAAAAAGGGCTAATACTGTAATCCAGGGAGGAGACATGGGTAGCTTGAACTAGGGGTGGTAGCAGTGTCTACAAAGCTGGTTCTGTTCACTTCCTGATCAGTTTGCTTAATGGCCTGATTCTGAAAAGTAGGGAACACTGATTTGTGGATAAAACTTTATTCAGCCTCAGTTTTCTAATCTCTGACTATTCTATGCAACCTCACTTCCAATCCCATGCAGTCTTCATCTTTCTTGTGTACCTGAAAGAAACGCAGGAAGATTAACTCACCAAAGTAACAGAAATAACCACCTTAAATATCATCTTCAGCTGAAGACAAAAGAAAATGTTGGTGGGGGGAATCACATATAGGAGGGTACCAGGAAAAGGAGAGTAAAAGAGAGTAAGGTTGTTATGCAGATTTAAGTCATTGTCTTCTGTATTGATAAGAGTTCTTAGAGATAAAGTCATCTTCCTGATACAGGCAAGGGAAACACCCTTACAAATGAAGGTTTTTCTTACAAATGTAAATCTCTTTTACGAAGTGCAACTTCTACTTGGTTTTCAGAGCTTCTCCAATGTCTGCTCTTTCTTAAAATTAACCAACCTAAAATAATCCTGTTTTGGGGTGACAAATTTTGTTTCCCTACAGCTGTTAGGCTATAAACCTGTACAGCATGTTACTGTACTGAATACTTAAATCTAGAACAGTTTTTCATAACATTTGCATTTTTGAAGAATGCATACCAGTTCATTGTCTTGTAGAATGCCCCACAACCTAAGTTAGACTGTTCTCATAATTAGATTGAAACGGAGTAATTTTTGGCAAGAGAATATGTTATAGGTAATGTTGTGTGCTTATTGGATCACATCAGGAATCACATAAGGTCAGATTAGTAAGAAATATGTGAGGTGAATCTCTATAACTACGAATTTTTGTTTTTCCAAGAACTTCCACCCAATGATTTTAGCATTCATTGATGATTCTTGTGTGAATATTTTAATACATTGGTGACTGTGGAATCATATTTTTACTTTAATGTCTTTCTCACCCATAGGAACAATTCTTTGTCTTGGACCTAAGGCTACTACTCTCTTAAACAAGAAAGCCGTTAAGCTTGATTTCACATCATTGAGTAGGAAAAGAAGCAGCAGCCCAGCTATTGCCTTTTAATATGCAATAGACTGCAGCCTGTGGTGTATTCTTGGCAACAGACTCTGGAGCTAAGGGGCAGAGGTATAAACAAGTTTGTAGAGGCTGCCATCAACATGCCAAGCCAGTGAAACTGAAAACTGGTCACTTTGTGAGGTCTGGGGAAGGATATCCACTGCTTCCTAGGTCTTGGGGCTATAGCCAGGCCTTTACTAAAGGGCGCATTACTCTACCCACCATCACCACTTTTGTTCACAGCTCAATGGAGTTTGTGACAGCCCTGGCAGAATTTCAAGCAGGGGCTACCTGTCCCATCTGTTTAGACTACTTGAAAGACCCAGTGACCATTAACTGTGGGCATAACTTCTGTCTCTCCTGTATCAGTATGTCCTGGAAGGATCTGACTGATACTTTCCCATGCCCCTTTTGCCGATTCTGCTGCCTAGAAAGGAAATTTGCAAGCAATCCCCAGCTGAGCAACTTGACTGAAATTGCTAAAGTACTCCAGATACGAAGAAGCAAGCGGAAGAGACAAGAGGAAAAGTTTGTATGTGGAAAGCATAATCAGGTTTTGACTTTCTTTTGTCAGAAGGACTTAGAGGTTTTATGTCCACAGTGCAGTTTCTCCACTGATCACGGGAATCATTACATTTGGCCCATAGAGAAGGCTGCCCTCTATCATAGGGAAAGGTTGGAGTATTGCATTGAGCCATGGAAGGAGAGAGTGGAACAAGTTGAAAAAGTAATAACTATGCAAGCCAGAAAGTCACTGGAACTTAAGAAGAAGGTAGAGTACAGGAGAGAAGAAATAAGGTCTGAATTTGAGCAACTTACGTTGTTTCTCGAAAATGAGCAAGAGACTGTTCTTCGGGAATTACAAAATGAAGAAATGGATATTTTAACAAAACTAAACAAAAACCTAACAAGATTTTCAGATCACGTTTCCACATTAAAATGTCTATTAAAGGAGATAGAGAGCAAATGTGTGAAGCCAGAAGTGGAATTCTTGACAGATGTTAAAAGTATCTACCATAAATATGAAACCTTAAAGGTCCCTGAACCTTTTTCATTCCAATTAAAGGAATATGGTTACCATCTTCCTCCACAATATTCTGGCCTAAACAAAATTATCAGGCGATTTCAAGTTGATGTGGTTCTAGATCCTGAAACAGCACATAGTAAGCTTATCGTTTCACATGATAGAAAAACTGTCCAATATGGAAATAGAATGCAAAACCTACCTCATAACCCAAGGAGATTTTATCTTTGCCCAGCTGTTCTGGGTTCTGAGGGATACGATTCTGGCAGGCAGTATTGGGAGGTAGAAGTGAAAGACAAGCCCGAATGGGTTTTGGGTATCTGTAAAGACTCTATTCCCAGAAGAAGAAAGAGTCAGAATTCATCCATTTTATTACAGGATGGATTATGGTGTATCAGACGAGGTAGTCAGAATAATTATATTGCATTGGGTTCTAAAAAAATTAATCTTCTGCCCAAAGTAATGCCTAGTAAGATTGGCATATTTTTAGATTATGAATTGGGTGAGGTTTCCTTTTACAATTTGAGTGATAAATCTCTTCTCTGTATTTTTAATGATTACTTTACAGGAGCACTTTGGCCTTATTTTGATACTGGAACTGACTCAAAACCTCTAAAAATTTGTACAGTAACAGATTCTGAATGATGAACCATTGTAAAAGTCTTTCTTTTTTCAGTTCATGAACAAGACTAAGATGGTGAATCTAAGTCTCAACAATTCTGTTGTTTTGTTTTGTTTTTTTCTTTAGGCAACCAGAATGGTTTTTATCTGTTTCAGTAACTTTAACATTTCTGTATTAAACTGCCTACATATTTTCCCTTAAAAAACGAAGCCTTTATTAAAGGCATTCAGTATCACTCCAGGACCACCTGCTCTGTAAAGGTAAAACACTTTTCACCTGTTTACCTCATCATCCTCAGTAATGTTTCGTTCTTTTTATTGTGTGTCTTTGTCAGTATTGACTTAGTACAATGGAAAATGAGGTAGTACCCCCACTACATACATAGGTCATAGACTCATGTATGCACGCACAGTCAATACATAGTCTTCCTTCTGTTCCTGTTTTGGCAGTGTACCCTCTAACTGTTCAGCTGCCATACTTCACCTCTTTTGGGAACTGACCTCTTTTCTCAGAGTCCCTGCTGAGTGACTTCTGTGTTCCCCCTTAGGCTTACTCTTTTTAGGGAATCACGTTTTTCAGTAGATCATAGATATCCAAACTTTAGAAGAACTTATATCAAAAAAGACTGCTGAGCTTTTAGTTGGGATTGTGTTGAATCTTTAGATCAACTTGAGGGGGAGAAGTGACATCTTAACAATACTGAGGCTTCTTATCCAGGTACTCATTCATTTGGGTCTTTAACTTCTCTCTGCAATATTTTGTAGTTCAGTATACATGACTTTAACATCTTTTGTCAGATTTATGTCTAAGTAGAGTCCATTGGATTTTCTGTAGAGATGCTCAGGCCATTTATAAATAAAAGACATCTTTACTTTTTCCTTTACAATCTCCTTTTTCTTTTGCCTGTTTACACCGACTAGGATCTCTAGCAAAATGTTGATTCTTATTTTATGATTGACTTTACCCCTTATTTTACTGCTTACATTTACTCAATTTCTATACTTTTTTTTTTCTATTGTTACTTTTATTACTTAACTTTGATAGCTCCCAGTCTAAAGGTAAAATAACTTCTGTGTAATGTCAGTTCAGTATTAGCTAACCATTTCCCCGATGGATATTTATTTAGGTCATGTCTAACTTTCATAAATAATGTGCAATAAATACATATTTATACCTTTAACAAAGTAGTAAGTGTAGAGCATCAGGAAAAGGAAAACCATATATCTATGGCCTAATTTGAGACAACACTAACATCACCTTGAACGTCCTCTGTGCCCTTTCTCGTCCCCAGCCTCTTGCCTTTCTGGTCCTATCTAGTTCACACCACTGTTCTTAATTTGATATTCCACTGTTTTCATAACCTTTTACCGTGTATGTTTTTATCCCTAAATACTATGTTTTGTTCCCCATGTGTTTTTATTCTACATAAAGTTGATATTGAATTATTCTGTCTTGTATTTTTTCATTCAGCATTATGCTTATGAGCTTCATCTTGATTTTGGTAAAGGTTTTATATGAGAGCTGGCCAGAAAACATTCAGCCATAAATGCTTCTCTTTTTCATACTACATGTCTGAATACTTTCCAGACAGCCTCATATACTTTGTTTTCATTCTACTTCTGATGGATACTTTCACAAACAGCTACGATAAAACTTATACACCAGGTTTGTTTGCAGAGTGAATTTCTGGACCTTTGTCTTTATTGGATAATGCAAACTTTTTTCCAAAATGTGGGCCAATTTACACTCCTACCCACAGTGTATAAATGTTCTCATTGCTCAGCACTAACAGTATTTGATTTTTTTTTTTTTTTTTTTTTTTGGTATGTGGGTAGCTCCCTGACTGGGAATCGAACCCAGGCCACAGCGCTGACAGCGCCAGCGCCGGAGCCTTAAGCCACTACACCATCAGGGAACTCCCTAACAGTATTTGATTATTAAAAATTCTTTCCTAATTTGCAAGATGTTAAATGTTATCTCTGGTTTTAGTTATTTCCATGATTTCTAATAACGTACATTTTCAGAAGTTTGTTTTGTTTTTTCTGGGGGGTAGGTAGTTCCCTTGGGAATCGAACCCAGGCTGTGGCGTTGAGAGTGCCGAAGCCTAGCCACTACACCACCAGAGAACCCCCAATTTTCAGAAGTTTAACAATCATTTCTGTTTCAGATCTTTCATGGATTCTAGTACTGCAGAAGTTATAGTCACTGAAGTATCTCAAAGTTTATTTCACTTCGATGGTATCTTGTACAGTTCTTAATTTTGATATAGTTGATTTTTTTATTTTATTTATTTATTTATTTTTGCTTTTTTTTGGTATGTGGGTAGCTCCCTGGCTCGGAATCGAACCCAGGCCGCAGCAATGACAGCAGCAGCGCCGAAGCCTTAAGCCGCTACACCATCAGGGAACTCCTGATATAGTTGATTTTTATCAGTCTTTTGAGTTTGGATTCTTGTTTATGAAATCCTCTCCTACACCAACGCCATTAAAATACTGTACTTAATTTTAGGCTCCTGAGCTACTTTATTTGCTCAAGCCCGCTCCTACCTCTTTGGAGTATACTTTCCCCTCAATAAACTATCTTTTTGTTTCACCACTTTACTTTTACGTGTGTCTCGTTCAATTCTTTGCTCGAGATACCAAGAACCTGGACAACATGTCAAAGAGGACACCCCATTTTCCAGTAACATTTGCGAGTCAGCCAGGAGAAACCATCAGGATACTAGCGGTGCTCCAACAAGGCTTCCAGCCTATCTCAATCAAAGGAGTCAACATGGCAGATCTCGAGACCCCTTCCCCTTATCATTTAAGGTGAGAGGTCCGTGGATCCCCAATAAGTAGGAACAACGACCATTTTCAGCAGGAAGCAGATACAGCAGATTAGACCTTCAGCCCCTCAGCTTCCTATAGAGATTTGTGGGGATCACGTCTCCCAAGAGCAGTGAAGAAGGTAGATAGCATAGGGAAATCTCAGGACCCCTCCCAAGAGACTCGCCCTGCTGGAATAGTCCCTGCCTTGATAACCCTTTCACAAGTAATCCCTGCCCCAGGCTAGGCAGCCACAGGAGGAAGTTCCAGGCAAAAACAGGGAAGTCAGAGGGCCCAAGAAGCCCACCAGTTTGAGCCAGTTCCTAACGCCTGCGCAGTGAGAGTTACAACCTTCATTTCACCTGAACCTCATTATACCATCATTGTAATATCATACATATGCCCGGAAGTTCATTAATATCATAACAGACTGAACTCTGGGAAAGGACATGTACAGTCAGAAGGCGTTATGAAACAGGCCCCTTGTCAATCAAGAGATCCCACGCCCAGAGGTGTCTCCCCTGAAGATTTAGAAGAGAATAAAAGTCCCAAAGCTTCATTTATCGGGGCTCCTGAGCCACTTTCTTTGCTCCAGCCCGCTCCTACCTCTTTGGAGTGTACTTTCCCCTCAATAAACTATCTTTTTGTTTCACCACTTAAAAAAAAAAAATACTGTACTTTTAAATGTTTTAAACATCTACTTGGAGTTGATTCTATGTTTGGGAATAGGATGGGGCCTGCCTATATATTTAATTATAGATAATGAATAAATAACCAGTGGTCACAACACCATTTATTGAGTGGTTCATTTCCTTAACTGATTTGCAATGCCACCTGTGTCTGCTATCTAATCTGTTCTATTGGTCTCTTGGTCTATCTTTGGGTCAATACCATACTCACATATTACAGCTCTCATCATTACTATCTGGTGACAATTATTAACATCTCCTCAAGGTTACCTTAGCAACTCTTGGCCTCTTCCATGTAAATTTTAGAAATCAGCTCGCCAAATTAAACATAACCATGGAGATTTTATGTGAAATTGCATTGAAGCTATTAATCAAATTGGAAAAAGTTGACACCCTTATTGAGTTGCCCAGTCTATGGACATAATATGCCTTCACATCGATTTAATTCTCTTTTAATAACTTAAACAACATACACCAGTTAGCTGCCTTTGGCAAAACTAAACTTTCTAACTCAACATGACTTCTGCAGGGCACATTTGACATGACGATTACTCAGAGGGACACTGAACAGTAAGCAGCTTGCCAGCAGGTAGCTTCTAACATCTTCATGGAAATCCTTACTATAGTCTGCAATGCTTAGAAATCCAGGAATACTTGAGATAGGAGTAAATGAGACATTGAGCAAGTAAGGGACCTTAAAAGATTCATGTTGGAGCCACTACTCTTGTAATTCCCTGACAAGTGAGTGGGTTCCTTGGACCGAAAGGGACCTTCTGAAATTACACTGAAGAGTTAATAAGTGGTCTCTGGAGGAAGCACATTTGGTTTCAATTCAATTTTTTAAATCCAGTTTTAATGTTTCAATTATTCACGTTCACTGTTTACAAGATTTATTAGAATTACCAATCATTGCTCTACAATCACTATTGCCAGCTATTCAAAGTCACTAAATAACAAACTAATAGTTAAAACTTCTGGGTTTTTCAGCATGAGGTATTATCATTTGATGGACTACTTTGGAAGATGAAAACTTAAAGCAGTTTTCACTCTGGCCCTCTCCTAATAGAATTCTTCATTTTTGTGTAGAATATTTTTTGATGTTTACATTATTTTGTCTGTCAGTGCCATTTACTTGTATTACACAATTACATTTTGTAGTCCTGTCTTTCTCATTTGCTTTGCTTTTCATGTGTTTTATCCTGAAATCATCCCCAAACTCCCTGCAATGGCCTAAATCTCTCAATTTAAACACATTAAACAAAAACACATTATCTTTCTACCACTTTGATTTTGCAGACTACTCTCAGAGAACCGTCTGACCTCTAATGCAGGCAGATTGTTCACTAAGCTAGCTGCCCAGGTATCTTGGAGATATCTTTTGCATCTTTTGAGCTGTTTTTCCGTTTAGAGATTGGGGTCTTATTTTGTTGGAGAATGTCCATTATTTTCG
Organism: Lyroderma lyra; assembly: GCA_004026885.1. Taxonomy (NCBI): domain Eukaryota; kingdom Metazoa; phylum Chordata; class Mammalia; order Chiroptera; family Megadermatidae; genus Lyroderma; species Lyroderma lyra. Next base: position 106,700 of record PVJL010004968.1, read on the forward strand.
TAACCATGGTGCATGGAAAACAAATTTTTTAAGAACTTAATCTAAAAATGTCTTTAGGCTAGCCTGATACCTACAAATAAAGTTTCTCAGGGTATAGAATTCTAATTTTGAAAAAATTTACCCTTATATCTTTTTAGCATTTTTATTATGAAATATATTGCTATGATGTCTGAAATGTGTTTTAAAACACATCAGTGTAGACAATGTGCTATAAGTGAAACTTTTAATACTGTATACAGAGTTGGTCAGTTGCCCTAATCAGGAATTCACCTCCAGGGATGGTCAGTTGGTTTTCTGATGGAGAAACTCAAGCTCCAGGTTCTACAATTGCTTCAGTTATTTCAATCTCCCATAAATTCTGAGGCTATAATTAGTGGATTATAATGGACGTAAAAATGGGATGGCATTGGTGAGATTAGTGGTACTGGACATATATGGATGGACTGAAGTATTTGAGTCACTCCTATAAAGGCTAGGAAACCCTACAGCCCGTATCTCATCAAACATGAGGCTAGAACTCCAAAAATGTCTGTCCAGCCATTGGTTTTGAGGACACTGGTAGCCAAATGATAACTAACATTAGATGTATCTTACCTTTATGGAACTATTGGCTTCAAGTGCACCTTATGCAAGATCGAAGCACCTAAAAGGACACCATACTGGGAATATTGAGCTAATGGACAAGATTGAATGTATAGTGACTGCCTGCTAAGTGACTATTTTAAAAAGGTCTACATGTGGGGCAGAATTTTGACTGAGACTTGGTTTTATTATTACCTGGTAGTAATTAACCTTTACACACCTATAACTTGAAATCTATTGAGAAGAGCAATAATTATGCAAAACCAAATTGGCTTAAGTCCTTTTATAACATACATGGTAGGTATTAAGGTAGGGGTATTCCTTACACGTTTTTGAGACTGATGCACTGCCTCCTGTGCTAACGAGGCACCTTCCTTATATGTTTAAAGGAAAAGAGTAATACCATAATCAAGTATCTACCATTCAACTTAAATATGAGGGCTGTCCAGAAAGCATCCAGCCATGTAATATGAAAAATAGAGGCACTTATAGCTGTGTTTTTTCCAGACAGCCCCCATATAACTTAACCCTCACGTGTCCTTCCTCAATTGCATTCTATTTCTTCCCTGGAAGCAAAAGTTTTTGCCTGATTTGGGGCTTTATATAAATGGAACCATACAATAGAGATTTCTCTGTTTTCTCTGAATGTTATGTTAAGATCAATCCACACTGATAGATGTAGTATTGTCCGATTTTGCTTTTTTTTCATTACTACATAGGATCTATCATATGATAACACAATTTGTTCATTCTGCAGTTTCTGCAGTCAAAATGAGGATCTATGACATTTTCCTTTGGTAAAATTGCCAACATAATTAGTTATACTGGCAGGAAAGAATCATGAGATTCCGATTGAAAGAACCATGGAGTACAAACTGCTAATTAAAAAAAAAATATGTGCTGGTTGCCATGAAGAAAAACAAAGCAGGGAAATGATAGAGAGTGTTGAAGTGGGGATAACAATTTCAAATTGGGTAGCTAAGGAAGGCTTCATTGAGAAACTGGCCTGTGAAGCAAGCATTGCAACTATGCAGACCTGATAGAAAAGTGTTTAGGCAGAGGGAATAACAAGTGCAAAGCCGCGAGAAAGAATTATATCTGGTTTCTAGGAATCACAAGGAATTCAGAGTGGCTAGAGCAGAGTATATAAGTGGGAGAGTAATAGGAAATAAAGTAAAGAGGCAGTAGGGGCCAAGTAGTGTAGTGTCTAGGGTATAATTTTAAGGGCCAGCAAATGAGATGGAAAATCATTGGTGAGTTTGAGCAGACGAATGGCATATTCAAATTTTAAAGGATCACTCTGGCTTCTATATTGAAGATAGGCTACAGGGAGCAAGGTTAGAACCAGGAAGACAAATTAGGAGACTTGGAATAATCCAAGAGACCAGGGAGGTAGTGGTGGAGTTAGTAAGAAATAGTCACATTCTAGATTTATTGTGCAAGTTTTCATGAATAAAACATTGATGTTTTAGTCCAAACAGAAAAAACAAAACCCTCTTTTGCATTTCAGTGGTACACCTCACAAGTGGCAACTTTTGAAATACTATTTAGCCTTTACCCATTAGCAACAATTGCAAGAAACATCTGGAGGGTTCCACAGCCTGCAGTCAATCACAGCTCAGCCATTCCCCCTTCTCTTATCTAAAGCCAAGCTCAATGGCTTAGCCAAGAAAAACAGGCACAGTTCAAAGGTATGGAATCATTTCTGTGAGAAAAGTTTCCCAATTGAAAAATCCGATGGTGTACTTCCAGCATCGCTGCCCTGCCTGCCAGTTTCTGGCTACTTAACATTCCTCCACCAATGTTGTGTCCCCAAAAATTATCACTGGACTATTTTCCCCGTTTCCCACATCATCAGGTTTACTCCCAATTGTCCCCTCTCTAACCTTTCTTCACCCAAACTAAGGCAGTGGAATAGTGGAAAAAGCATGTATTTGAAATCCCAGACTTTGTTGGTGTTTGTGCCAGTTATTAATTTATTGCCTCAATTTTATCTTTTCGAAGAATCGGTTTTGGTTTTGTTGATTTTTCCCAATTGTTTCCCATTGTTAAATTGATTTCTGCTCAAATTTTATTCTGCTTTAGGTTTGTTCTTTTATCTAATTTCTTAATACAAAAGCTTGAGTTACTGATTTTAGATCTTTTTTATTTTCTAATACATTTAATGTATAGATTTCCCTGAAAATATTTTCAACTAAACCCCCATAAATATTGATGTATTGTATTTTCATTCTCATTTTCCCTGAGACTTAACCCATGGGTTATTTAGAAGTACGTTACTTAATTTATAATTATTTGGGACTTTTCCAGTTATATCTGTTATTGATTTCTATTTTTATTCTGTATGGTCTGTGAATGTAGTTTGTGTGATTTCTATTCTTTAAATTTCTTAAGGCTTGTTTTATGGCCCATAATAGGGCCATAAAACAAGGCTTGGTGACTATTCCATCGGAACTTAAAAAAATGTGTTTCTTGCCTTCTCTGAGTTTAACTGAACATTTTTATGACTCAATTTTATCTCCTCTGTGATTGTTTTACAACTCTTTTAAAAACATGTTTAGTGGTTTCCTATGGTTTACAATATACATTTTTAAATAATCTGGGGCCACTTTCAAATAATATACCACTTCCTTTTTAATGTAAGGCTCTTATAATAGTATGTCCCCATTCCTCTCACTGATTGTGCTATCTTGGTCATATTATTTCACTATTATATATGCTAAAAACTATATTATACATGGTTAATATTATTGCTTTAAGCAGCAGTTATCTTTTAGAGTCATTACTTTCATTTATTTGTAGATAGAAGTTGCTGACTTGAGCTGGAGAACTTCAATTAACAATCCTTGTAGTATAGGAATGACAATAAACTCCCTCAGTTTTATTTTTATAAGTATTCTTTGCTTTTGAGAATTATTTTTATTGGTATGGAATTATGAGTTGACAAGATTTTTCCTTTCAAAACTTTAAAGATGTCACTTTAGAAAAAAAAAATTGCCACTTACAAGTGGTAAGGACAGAATTCAGAGTTGTTAAAGACTATATCCACTGGTTGAATTACACAGTACATAGCTTCTCTCCTAAATAAAAGAAAATAAAGAATGCACAATAGTTTTTAAATAGTTTATCATTCATAATCTCTTGTACAGATTTTAAGAGGTTATGAATCACATCCCCTATGAAATAAGGCCTGTATATTTTGGTAAAATTATTACTTGAGTAGATACAAAATCTGGCATTCAAATTGTAGAATTGAACTTTACCAATTTTAGTCCAGAAAAATGCGAGTCCTACTGGGTTTTACTTTCAGTAAAAAAGGGATTGCCACTAGAATTACTGCAGGGAAGCTATCTCAATTCTCTAGCTGGTTTCTACAGCACACATCCTATTGTGATGATGTCTTCCTCCTCTTCCTGGGCAAACTCATATCCCATTTCCATTTCATTTGTTCTCTATCTCTTGCTCCTAGTAATGCCAGCCCGACAGTGTCTTTTTATTACAGTTTCGTGGTATCTTTCCAAATCTCAATGTCTTTCCTCTCTTTACAGATCATGAGATTAGGATGTGCTGTTTTAGGATCTAGAATCAGATTTATCTTGAATTGATAGTTTTGAAGGCCATAATGTTGTGACAAAGGCCTGTAATCATCATTCCTTAATTAAAATGAAAATGCCTTTGAGTTTATCATTTAATACCTGTTGCGAATACTTTTAATGTCACTTAGTAATTGTCAACTTGACGCATTTTCTCTGAGTATGAAAATGTGATTGGAATTTATTTTTTCATTTAGTTTATAGCCTATTTATACTTTAAGGCAGGAAGTGTCCAACCTTTTGGCTTCCCTGGGCACACTGGAAGAAGACTTGTCTTGGGTCACACACAAAATACACTAACAATAACAATAGCTGGTGAGCTAAAAAAAAAAAAAAGGGTCCATGCATAATTTTCATAGTAATGTTTTAAGAAAATTTATGAATTTGTGTTGGGCTGCAGGTTGGACAAGGTTGCTTTAAGGCTTTCAAAGCTGCAGCCTGCTCATTTTCCAATGAGAACATCAGTTGGCTTAAAACCAGAATTTAATCTCTCCCTATAATATTGTTGTTTTAAGGTATTACCCCTTCATTTACATGGTTTTTGCTTTTTTAAGGCAGTTTGTTCAATGGAACAAAAGGTAAGCACAGTGGGCCACTCTGTATTGCAGACACAAACCCTCTAGGTCCTTCTCACAAAAAAGGGTGAACATCATAGTATTTCCCTTCCTGCCTTCTCTTCGTGCTACTTAACTACTTGGTTTGCAGTTGCTTCGCAATTTCAGTGATCTATCCGGATATTGCTACTAAAACTCCTCTCTGGGCAGAGTGAGTAGCGGGCAAGGCAGGAAGAGAAAGCATTTAGCTTCTCCCAGGACAGGTGATTACCAGCCGGAGGGCAGCTGTGCAGTTACAGTTGTCACTGGGTCTCTGGGAAACAGGCGCAGCCAGGATTGCTGCACCTCAGCGTGAAGTCTGTTGGAACAACCCACGCAATGCCTTGAGCAGGGAGCACAGCGCTCGCCCAGCTGACCTTGCACGGCCAGTGCCCCAGGTAGAAGAGAACAGCTCTTCTGCCCACACTGTGTACCTTTTTTCCGTCTTCCTGGTTCCTGGCGACGCGGATTGTGTCCACCTCCTCCAGTCTTCACTGTGAAGCCAAGGCCCAGAAGGCCCCGCGCGCCACAGCCAACCACAGCTTGGCCCGCCCTAACTTCCTCTCTGGACTCCTCAGAGCAGACAAGTGCAGAACTTCCGGTCATAGGACCTGGCACTAGATTGAAGCGTGGAGACCTCCTGTGGGCCAGAACTTTGTTGCATTAAGGAATCCAGAGTGGTCGGTATGTTCGTTTTCTGCTACCCATCTCCAACTCCTGCCGGACTGCGTGCACTACCTGCTACCTTCAGCCTAGCACAAATTCCCTCCCCCACCCTTAGGTCTCATTCTATCAGCACAGTGGATCCTGCCCCCACCTAGCAGACCCCTCCAGTCTCCTGTTTTATTTTGTGCCTAGTGTGTCACCCAAACTAAGATTGAAGTAAGAGCGCAGGCTTTTGAGTGAGACACTGCAAGTGTGCCATTTCAGGCTCCATCACGGAAAACCAGTCTAACTAGGCACTGGTTCCTAAACTTCCCAGACTCTCTGGGATATCAGCAAACAATGTTAAGAGTCTGTCTGGTTTCCTTCTGACTTGTAAACATTTAGCATAAACCTAATTACGGTATTCGGTACATTTGTCCTTGAACAACTAGAACATCTTAGGCTCATAAATGTAAGATATTGCAAATTGATGTTTAATTTTCATTCTCATTTTTCTATTGTAATCTGACTAATAAACACTAAGGAATTAATCTGTATAGGAGATAACTTGAAGATTACTTCTCATTTTTTGATATTCCACATTCTCATAAACAATATTAAAAACTACATTAAAAGTTTATGCCTAAAAATACACTAAAGCAGGCTGTCCAACTAGTAGCCCAAAACAGCTTTGAATGTGACCCAACACAAATTCTTAAAACACTGTGAGATTTTTTTGTGACCCTTTTTCAAAGCTTATCAGCTATCCTTAGTATTAGTGTATTTTATGTATGGCCCAAGACAATTCTTCTTCCAATATGGCCCAGGGAAGCCAAAAGGTTAGATACCACTGCACTAAAGGTATTTAGGGAGATTTTAAATATATATTTAATTTTTGAGGGAGGAAGACTATTTATATTCCCTCAAATCCCAGTCATAAAATACTGCCAAAAGTTTGAATATAAATAAAAGTGCCAAAAATATTAGCAACGTTATAAAGTAAACATTTTCATTATAGAAATCATATAGATTATGATTTATAATCCGTAAAGAGTTTCAGTGACTAAGAGGTAGTAATACATAATTTAAGATGATAAAAGGACAAAAGCCAGATAGAACTGGTCAATATTTGAAATAATATTCAAACAGTGTAATAAAACATCAAGTTGTAGATATGAGGTTGTCATAAACAGATTTATAAAACTTGAAAATACTCCTTCCTAAGGAATGGGAAGCATGACAGATGGCATGCTGATAGGTAGGAAGGTAATCTGGTATAATATTTGAAAGCAATGAAGCTATACTTCTCCAAATTTTAATTAGGTTCTGTCATTGCACCAGTAATAACATAAGAAATTGTATCTATATTAATACTACTATTAATAGAAATCACAAGGACATATATTGAATTTCCATTTTTAAATAATAGAAAAGGCTAAAAGACTATCATCATGAGAATATTTGAATATATTATAGTACATACATACCATAAGCTATCATCAGCTATTTAATGATAATATAGCAATAAATACAGTGATGGATAAAAATCCAAATAATTCTATGAAGAAAATAAAAAAGTTTGAGATTACTGTTCAAAATTCATCAGAGAGAGCTTCCATAATCAGTCTGTATAAAATTGTGTCACCTTCTGTCATTCTCTATGTCTTAACCCAACTGTTCTTTTTTAACTCATATCATTTTTTAAATCATCTGACACATTACATATATATTTTTTTTTTCTTTTTTTTTTGGTATGTGGGTAGCTTCCTGGCTGGGAATTGAACCCAGGCCACAGCATTGACAGCGCCAGCGCCGAAACCTTAAGCCACTACACCATCAGGGAACTCCCCTACATATTTATTTTTATCTATTTATCTGCATAGTTTTGTTCGTTATCATTTCCCAGACATTGCGAACAATGCTTGGCACTTAGGAGGCACTCAATGAACATTTGTCTTCTAAATAAATGTTAAAAAATGTGAGTGTACAATATAGTTAGTATGCAAAGATTTAAATGAGGTATTGTGTTATTTCTGGGATGTTGGTTCATTTTCACTTTGTTCTATATAATACAGCCAATGTGCATTTTTTTCAATAAAAATAAATATTTCCAGTTTGGGCAAAGATTTTATAATATAAAGAACATCATGGTAGAAGATCAAATAGTGTCTCCCCAAAATATCTACCCAGAAACTCAGAATGTGACCTTATTTGAAAACAGGATCTTTGCTGATGTAATTAGTTAAGACAAGGTCATACTGTGTTAGGATGGGCCCTAAATTCAGTGACTGGTGTCCTTATAAGAAGAGAACTCAGATAGACACTGAGAACAACATGTAAAGACAGAGGTAGGGATTAGAGTGATACAGCTATCAGCCAAGGAACGAGGATTGCTAGGCCAGTGGCAGCTGGAAGAGGCAAGGAAGGATTCTTTTTAGTCTTTAGAGGGACCCTGGCCCTACTGACACCTTGGTTTTGGACTTTTAGCCTCCAAAATTATGAAAGAATAAATTTCTGTTGGTTGAGACCACCCAGTTTATGGTAATTTGTTATACCAGCCCAAGAAAACTAATGTAACCACATTATATATTAACTGGGGGGGGAGGGGGGGGAGGGGGCGGCGACAAAGAGCAGGTCAATAGAAAAAGGAGATGATTTGTTAAATAAGTCCAGATGCACTCAAAAATACATCAGCAGGCAAATGTCTAATACATTATCAACTAAACTTCGTATTTTATTAGTTTTTTTCCTATGTCCTTTTGCTGTTCTAGGATCCTCTCTATATCACATTTCATTCAGTAATCATATAATCTTAAATTCCTATGGTCTGTGACAGGTTTCCCTTAACAGTAGTGAGGGACACTGGAACACTGGTTAGGTATTTTGTAGACTATACCTCAGTTTCAGTTTATTTTATGCTGTTATGTTTAGGGCTATGGATTTTGAGAAGACCAGAGGTAAATTTCCATTCTTATTACATCATATCAAGGGTAACTGTTATCAACATGACATATCATTGATGATATGAACCTTGATCACCTGACTAAGGTAGTACAGTATTTATAAGCTTCTCCAAGTATATTTACATTTCCTGTCCTTCCTCCTCTAGTTTTCCATACTGTAATCTTGGGAACAAGTTGCCATACTCTTTGGAAACAACTCATGATACTCTCTTGACCTCTGCTGCAACAGCTCTGTGATGTCACAGGTCAGTGAATATGGATCTCAGACTTAATGAAGGCACAGCTCCACTGTCAGATGTCAAAAGAACAAGACATAAATTATATGGTGCTAAGGCATTGAAATGGCAGGGTTTACTTGTTACATCAACATAGCCTAGTCAAATCTGACAAACATCTTTACCCAGTATCTTGCCTCCTATTTTATTTTTCAAAACTGTTTTGGCTATACTATATAAATTCCATATAAATTCTAAGATCATTTTTTCCATTTCTGCATAAAAAGACGATTGGGGTTTTGGTAAGTATTGCATTGAGTCTGTACATTCCTTTGAGTAATATAACTATCCTAATAATATTAAAGCTTCCAATACATAACTGTGGGGTATCTTTTATTTATTTAGGTCTATAATTTCTTTCAGTATTGTTTTATAGCTTTTAGTGTATAAGTCTTAAACCTCCTTGGTAAAACTTTATTCCTAAGTTGTTGTTGTTTTAATGGCTACTAAAATTGCACTTGTTTCCTCTATTTCTTTTTAGGATTGTTCATAGTTAAAGTATAGAAATACAACTGATTTTTGAGTGATCTTGTATCCTGCACTTTGCTCTCAGACTGCACCTTCTAGGTCTGTTTAACAGGTTACTTTTGCCATCTCAGAAGTGGGTGGTTTTTAAGTTTCTTTTCCTAGCTGTCTTCTCATTTGACATCTTTTGTTCTTCATCCTAAGGCTCTCCAGCAGAAGAGGATCTACTGGACAGTTACAGCTGCCATCACACTGTATTGATATTCAACAGAGCAGCATGGAGATGGAAACAGGTCCAGGCTTCCCTATGAGCTTAATAGCAAAACCTTCTGGTTGGAATAGACAGAAAACCCTGATGTTCTAACCACTGCTCCTGGTGACATAGATTCTAGAGCCTTTTCTTGGAAGAGACCCCATTAAAGGTGGACTGATTTGCACATAATAGCATAAATGCTGGAGTTCCCTAGAGGTGTAGTGGCTTAAGGTTTCAGCGCTGGCACTGTCAACGCTGTGGCCTGGGTTCGATTCCCAGCCAGGGAACTACACACACACACACACACAAAACATAAATGCTCAAAGTGCACAGTTGCTTCTGACAGCAGAGCCAAAGAAAGAAAGAGGAGAAACCCCCTGAAGGTGGTAGTCACAATCTCCATAGCCTGCTCAGAATGCCAAATGTTAAGACCAGGTTGTAAACCAGGGTGGCTCCACACCCAAAATTTGGTTCAGTGTCAGGATTGATGATGCCACACACACCAGAAGGATACGAAAAGGTTTATTACTCATGCAATGCAGCATATGAGGGAAAGCAAGGTAGTTACCCAAATAATCCAAAATGACTTGAGGGTGTGGGGAAAGGAGACTAGCTTGAGGGTTTTTGTGCTGGCTACTGGGTGGGGTGGGTAGGAGGGTTCTGGCCCCACTAGGAGCTTGCTTCACTTGTATTTTCTGCCTGCACCAAAGGGTGGAGCACAAGGGCTTCCTCATCAGTTTTTCCAGGTGTGGGGAAGAGAGAAAGGTGAGTCCTAAAAGTCTGATAAAGATGCCATCTCTATTTGCCAAGGTTGTTCCCCCTAAAAATATCCTTGAAAATATAGTTTGAAACAATCAATGTCTTACTCCCAACACATACAGAAATAACAGAAAACCACTGAGAACTGTCTCCCCAAAATAGTCTCCTCTCCAACTTGGAATATATAAGGCACTTATGCATAGGACACCCTGAAATGTACAAAAAATTTTACTGGAGCCATGATATTATAATATACACGCTCTAATGCTAAAATTCCAAAAATACTTTACAGTAATTCTCCAAATCTCCATGTGTTCCCACAAAATATTGCTATTGAAACAAAATTTTAAAAAGCAGAAAACCAAAGAAAAACTTTCTTCAAGTCAAATAAGCTTTAAGAAAATATGGGCGCTACATCCACTGAGGTCCGCATGGAAGTCTGCCCGCCGTTCCTACATTACCGGACGGGACTGAGACCTCACAGCTCACCCTTCACGGTGTCCCATGGCACAGACTGTAAGCGGCTTAGGATCACGTCCGATGCAGAAGTAAGGCTTTAGTACTCCAGAAAACGTATCCGTGAAAGAATGGAGGTGAGACCTGTCATTCAAACTGTAAAACGAAATCTGCCCCAACTCATAGTCCAGGTAAATCCCAACCCCGCTGGGCCTGTCCTTCAGCACAAGAGTGACAGGAGCACAGCCTCGGGCCACGTAGTCACCATTCTGCAGCTGAATCGTCCAGCACCTGTCCTGGCCCGACCAGGGCCGCTTTCTCTTCCTGGAAGGAGCGTCTCTACAAACGCCCACGGCCCACTCGGGCTTGTCACCCACCTGGACCTCCCAGTAATGTCGGCCACACTCGAACCC